>JAWQFJ010002048.1:109575-122075 GCA_034096865.1 Theodoxus fluviatilis
GGCACTACCCTTCTACACACCTTTTCCTGTCTGGCACTGACCCTTCTACACACCTCTCCCTGTCTGGCACTCACCCTTCTATACACCTTTCCCTGTCTGGCACTGACCCTTCTACACACCTCTCCCTGTCTGGCACTCACCCTTCTACACACCTTTCCCTGTCTGGCACTCACCCTTCTACACACCTTTCCCTGTCTGGCACTCACCATTCTACACACCTCTCTCTGTCTGGCACTGACCCTTCTACACACCTCTCTCTGTCTGGCACTGACCCTTCTACATACCTTTTCCTGTCTGGCACTCACCCTTCTATACACCTTTCCCTGTCTGGCACTCACCCTTCTACACACACCTCACCCTGTCTGGCACTCACACTTCTACACACCTTTCCCTGTCTGGCACTCACCCTTCTATACACCTTTCCCTGTCTGGCACTGACCCTTCTACACACACCTCTCCCTGTCTGGCACTGACCCTTCTACACACACCTCTCCCTGTCTGGCACTGACCCTTCTACACACACCTCTCCCTGTCTGGCACTGACCCTTCTACACACCTCTCTCTGTCTGGCACTCACCCTTCTATACACCTTTCCCTGTCTGGCACTCACCCTTCTATACACCTTTCCCTGTCTGGCACTCACCCTTCTACACACACCTCTCCCTGTCTGGCACTCACCCTTCTATACACCTTTCCCTGTCTGGCACTCACCCTTCTATACACCTTTCCCTGTCTGGCACTCACCCTTCTATACACCTTTCCCTGTCTGGCACTCACCCTTCTATACACCTTTCCCTGTCTGGCACTGACCCTTCTACACACACCTTTCCCTGTCTGGCACTCACCCTTCTATACACCTTTCCCTGTCTGGCACTCACCCTTCTATACACCTTTCCCTGTCTGGCACTCACCCTTCTATACACCTTTCCCTGTCTGGCACTCACCCTTCTATACACCTTTCCCTGTCTGGCACTCACCCTTCTATACACCTTTCCCTGTCTGGCACTCACCCTTCTACACACCTTTCCCTGTCTGGCACTCACCCTTCTACACACACCTCTCCCTGTCTGGCACTCACCCTTCTACACACCTTTCCCTGTCTGGCACTCACCCTTCTACACACACCTCTCCCTGTCTGGCACTGACCCTTCTACACACCTCTCTCTGTCTGGCACTGACCCTTCTACACACCTCTCTCTGTCTGGCACTGACCCTTCTACACACCTCTCTCTGTCTGGCACTGACCCTTCTACACACCTTTCCCTGTCTGGCACTCACCCTTCTACACACCTCTCTCTGTCTGGCACTGACCCTTCTACACACCTCTCCCTGTCTGGCACTCACCCTTCTACACACCTCTCCCTGTCTGGCACTGACCCTTCTACACACCTCTCTCTGTCTGGCACTCACCCTTCTACACACCTCTCTCTGTCTGGCACTCACCCTTCTACACACCTCTCTCTGTCTGGCACTGACCCTTCTACACACCTCTCCCTGTCTGGCACTCACCCTTCTACACACCTTTCCCTGTCTGGCACTCACCCTTCTACACACCTTTCCCTGTCTGGCACTCACCCTTCTACACACCTCTCTCTGTCTGGCACTCACCCTTCTACACACCTCTCTCTGTCTGGCACTGACCCTTCTACACACCTTTCCCTGTCTGGCACTCACCCTTCTACACACCTCTCCCTGTCTGGCACTCACCCTTCTACACACCTCTCCCTGTCTGGCACTCACCCTTCTACACACCTTTCCCTGTCTGGCACTCACCCTTCTACACACCTCTCCCTGTCTGGCACTCACCCTTCTACACACACCCCTCCCTGTCTGGCACTGACCCTTCTACACACCTTTCCCTGTCTGGCACTCACCCTTCTACACACCTCTCCCTGTCTGGCACTGACCCTTCTACACACCTCTCCCTGTCTGGCACTCACCCTTCTACACACCTCTCCCTGTCTGGCACTGACCCTTCTACACACCTTTCCCTGTCTGGCACTCACCCTTCTACACACCTTTCCCTGTCTGGCACTGACCCTTCTACACACCTCTCCCTGTCTGGCACTCACCCTTCTACACACCTCTCCCTGTCTGGCACTCACCCTTCTACACACCTTTCCCTGTCTGGCACTCACCCTTCTACACACCTTTCCCTGTCTGGCACTCACCCTTCTACACACCTTTCCCTGTCTGGCACTCACCCTTCTACACACCTTTCCCTGTCTGGCACTCACCCTTCTACACACCTTTCCCTGTCTGGCACTCACCCTTCTACACACCTTTCCCTGTCTGGCACTCACCCTTCTACACACCTTTCCCTGTCTGGCACTCACCCTTCTACACACCTTTCCCTGTCTGGCACTCACCCTTCTACACACCTTTCCCTGTCTGGCACTCACCCTTCTACACACCTTTCCCTGTCTGGCACTCACCCTTCTACACACCTCTCCCTGTCTGGCACTCACCCTTCTACACACCTTTCCCTGTCTGGCACTCACCCTTCTACACACCTTTCCCTGTCTGGCACTCACCCTTCTACACACCTTTCCCTGTCTGGCACTCACCCTTCTACACACCTTTCCCTGTCTGGCACTCACCCTTCTACACACCTTTCCCTGTCTGGCACTCACCCTTCTACACACCTTTCCCTGTCTGGCACTCACCCTTCTACACACCTTTCCCTGTCTGGCACTCACCCTTCTACACACCTCTCCCTGTCTGGCACTCACCCTTCTACACACCTCTCCCTGTCTGGCACTGACCCTTCTACACACCTCTCCCTGTCTGGCACTCACCCTTCTACACACCTCTCCCTGTCTGGCACTCACCCTTCTACACACCTTTCCCTGTCTGGCACTCACCCTTCTACACACCTTTCCCTGTCTGGCACTCACCCTTCTACACACCTTTCCCTGTCTGGCACTGACCCTTCTACACACCTTTCCCTGTCTGGCACTCACCCTTCTACACACCTTTCCCTGTCTGGCACTCACCCTTCTACACACCTTTCCCTGTCTGGCACTCACCCTTCTACACACCTTTCCCTGTCTGGCACTCACCCTTCTACACACCTCTCCCTGTCTGGCACTCACCCTTCTACACACCTTTCCCTGTCTGGCACTCACCCTTCTACACACCTTTCCCTGTCTGGCACTCACCCTTCTACACACCTCTCCCTGTCTGGCACTCACCCTTCTACACACCTTTCCCTGTCTGGCACTCACCCTTCTACACACCTTTCCCTGTCTGGCACTCACCCTTCTACACACCTTTCCCTGTCTGGCACTCACCCTTCTACACACCTCTCCCTGTCTGGCACTCACCCTTCTACACACCTTTCCCTGTCTGGCACTCACCCTTCTACACACCTTTCCCTGTCTGGCACTCACCCTTCTACACACCTCTCCCTGTCTGGCACTCACCCTTCTACACACCTTTCCCTGTCTGGCACTCACCCTTCTACACACCTTTCCCTGTCTGGCACTCACCCTTCTACACACCTTTCCCTGTCTGGCACTCACCCTTCTACACACCTTTCCCTGTCTGGCACTCACCCTTCTACACACCTTTCCCTGTCTGGCACTCACCCTTCTACACACCTTTCCCTGTCTGGCACTCACCCTTCTACACACCTTTCCCTGTCTGGCACTCACCCTTCTACACACCTTTCCCTGTCTGGCACTCACCCTTCTACACACCTTTCCCTGTCTGGCACTCACCCTTCTACACACCTTTCCCTGTCTGGCACTCACCCTTCTACACACCTTTCCCTGTCTGGCACTCACCCTTCTACACACCTTTCCCTGTCTGGCACTCACCCTTCTACACACCTTTCCCTGTCTGGCACTCACCCTTCTACACACCTTTCCCTGTCTGGCACTCACCCTTCTACACACCTTTCCCTGTCTGGCACTCACCCTTCTACACACCTTTCCCTGTCTGGCACTCACCCTTCTACACACCTCTCCCTGTCTGGCACTCACCCTTCTACACACCTTTCCCTGTCTGGCACTCACCCTTCTACACACCTTTCCCTGTCTGGCACTCACCCTTCTACACACCTTTCCCTGTCTGGCACTCACCCTTCTACACACCTCTCCCTGTCTGGCACTCACCCTTCTACACACCTTTCCCTGTCTGGCACTCACCCTTCTACACACCTCTCCCTGTCTGGCACTCACCCTTCTACACACCTTTCCCTGTCTGGCACTCACCCTTCTACACACCTCTCCCTGTCTGGCACTCACCCTTCTACACACCTTTCCCTGTCTGGCACTCACCCTTCTACACACCTTTCCCTGTCTGGCACTCACCCTTCTACACACCTCTCCCTGTCTGGCACTCACCCTTCTACACACCTTTCCCTGTCTGGCACTCACCCTTCTACACACCTTTCCCTGTCTGGCACTCACCCTTCTACACACCTTTCCCTGTCTGGCACTCACCCTTCTACACACCTCTCCCTGTCTGGCACTCACCCTTCTACACACCTCTCCCTGTCTGGCACTCACCCTTCTACACACCTCTCCCTGTCTGGCACTCACCCTTCTACACACCTTTCCCTGTCTGGCACTCACCCTTCTACACACCTCTCCCTGTCTGGCACTCACCCTTCTACACACCTCTCCCTGTCTGGCACTCACCCTTCTACACACCTTTCCCTGTCTGGCACTCACCCTTCTACACACCTTTCCCTGTCTGGCACTCACCCTTCTACACACCTTTCCCTGTCTGGCACTCACCCTTCTACACACCTTTCCCTGTCTGGCACTGACCCTTCTACACACCTCTCCCTGTCTGGCACTCACCCTTCTACACACCTTTCCCTGTCTGGCACTCACCCTTCTACACACCTTTCCCTGTCTGGCACTCACCCTTCTACACACCTCTCCCTGTCTGGCACTCACCCTTCTACACACCTTTCCCTGTCTGGCACTCACCCTTCTACACACCTTTCCCTGTCTGGCACTCACCCTTCTACACACCTTTCCCTGTCTGGCACTCACCCTTCTACACACCTTTCCCTGTCTGGCACTCACCCTTCTACACACCTTTCCCTGTCTGGCACTCACCCTTCTACACACCTCTCCCTGTCTGGCACTCACCCTTCTACACACCTTTCCCTGTCTGGCACTCACCCTTCTACACACCTTTCCCTGTCTGGCACTCACCCTTCTACACACCTCTCCCTGTCTGGCACTCACCCTTCTACACACCTTTCCCTGTCTGGCACTCACCCTTCTACACACCTTTCCCTGTCTGGCACTCACCCTTCTACACACCTTTCCCTGTCTGGCACTCACCCTTCTACACACCTTTCCCTGTCTGGCACTCACCCTTCTACACACCTTTCCCTGTCTGGCACTCACCCTTCTACACACCTTTCCCTGTCTGGCACTCACCCTTCTACACACCTTTCCCTGTCTGGCACTCACCCTTCTACACACCTTTCCCTGTCTGGCACTCACCCTTCTACACACCTCTCCCTGTCTGGCACTCACCCTTCTACACACCTTTCCCTGTCTGGCACTCACCCTTCTACACACCTTTCCCTGTCTGGCACTCACCCTTCTACACACCTTTCCCTGTCTGGCACTCACCCTTCTACACACACCTTTCCCTGTCTGGCACTCACCCTTCTACACACCTTTCCCTGTCTGGCACTCACCCTTCTACACACCTCTCCCTGTCTGGCACTCACCCTTCTACACACCTTTCCCTGTCTGGCACTGACCCTTCTACACACCTTTCCCTGTCTGGCACTCACCCTTCTACACACCTTTCCCTGTCTGGCACTCACCCTTCTACACACCTTTCCCTGTCTGGCACTGACCCTTCTACACACCTTTCCCTGTCTGGCACTCACCCTTCTACACACCTCTCCCTGTCTGGCACTCACCCTTCTACACACCTTTCCCTGTCTGGCACTCACCCTTCTACACACCTTTCCCTGTCTGGCACTCACCCTTCTACACACCTTTCCCTGTCTGGCACTGACCCTTCTACACACCTCTCCCTGTCTGGCACTCACCCTTCTACACACCTTTCCCTGTCTGGCACTGACCCTTCTACACACCTTTTTCCCTGTCTGGCACTGACCCTTCTACACACCTTTCCCTGTCTGGCACTGACCCTTCTACACACCTTTCCCTGTCTGGCACTGACCCTTCTACACACCTTTCCCTGTCTGGCACTACCCTTCTACACACCTTTCCCTGTCTGGCACTGACCATACACTGTCGCGAACAGGTTGGGGTTTTGAATGTTAATGTTCTCGTTCATGTACTTGTGTAGTTGCAGCGTGATAGCGCGTCTCTTGTCCTTGTTGTTTTTCTTCTTTGGGATCGGGAAAATTGTGACGTCATCAAACAAGCTAAAGTCGACGTCACTGGGGTTAGGGAGGTTTTTTAAAAAGGAGTTTTGGCAAGACCGTTTTTGAGCGGCAGGTGCCAATGAATAGGGGTTTAGCCTGGAGTGGCGCGACTTATGTTGCCCCAGTGTGTGGCGTGGATTCTGCCAGCCCAGAATAAGTAAAGACTATATTGTCTTTGTCGGTGTAGGCCGAAAAGAATCATCACCAGGGGAAGGAATAGGTTCTTCCATGTAAGTATTCAGCGTGTGTAAATGTCTTTTGTGTATATTTTGACCACGTTGGTTGATCTCCTGTTCTAGGGGTGGGTGGAAAGTTAGGACAGGTAATGGAATGTTAGAACTGGGGTTTGGTCATTCATTCATTGCTTCGTTCCCACCTCGCATCATTTAAATCATGTCATGGTTCATGGTAGGTTTGCTGTTGTTTTGATTTGCTTGATTTGGGTAAAAGTTAATTGCTCGAAATGACCCTAGTTTGTGGTTAAAGGCTAAGACGGCGTTTGACTGAGTGCCATCATATTTGTAGGAGTGGAATGGCTAGTCCCAGTTAGTGGAGTATAACGGTTTTGAGTTGGGATTTGGGTGCCATGTGTTATGCTATGTATGCTATGTATGCTAATTCTGGCCGTTTAGGCCTGGGTGTTGTTGTTTGGATTGCATGGCCCGCGACCTGTATCATATAAAAACCGCTGGCGCTGAACCTCCAGGTTTTGGCATTTAAGAAAAGATTGGGTTCGAACCCGCAACCTCTCGAGAAAAGAGGTGGAAAACACACATAAAAACACAACAAAACCACAACCTCTCGAAAAAAGAGAAGAAAAAAAAAGTTTCAGCGCAGAATCAAACCTGGTCATGCATGACCAAGAGTCGAACGCTCTACCAGCTGAGCCATTAGAGAATTGCAATGACGGAGTGTTTGTAAAGCATGTAAATCCATTTCTAAGCTATCGGCCCAGGAACAATCAACCATATATTTTAAACATGATGGATAGGTTCAGGAAGCTCCTATTATGACATGCTTTGCTTTCCTTTGGCATGTCATAAACGCTGAATTAACACTCCGGCACCGGATCGGCAGCAAAAATACGCTTGACATCCACACGCAACGATTACACCGAGACCGCGCAATCGAGCGATTTTCACTTACGTGAAGCGAGGTCAGAATTTAGAGTTACGGCCCTTTTCAGAGCCATGGCAACAACGCTTCCACGTGTAGTCTATGCGTGAGACCTGCCTGTCGGATTTTAAAATATAGGAGCTTTCCCGACCTACTGATGCATTCAACATACAGCTTTGAGAAATTAATGCTGTTCATGGCTTACATTTTCTTTGGATGGGGTTTCTAGTATCCCGAAATACAGCGTTTTCTGTGCAAACATGCACGCAACGAAGCGGTGGTGCAGATTCTTTGCCGCGTACGTATATCTGCGTTGACCTGCATTCGATGTGTAAAAAGTTGAAACTTTCCCGACCTACTGATGCATTCAGCATACAGCCTTGATAAATTAATGCTGTTCATGGCTTAGTTCGGTCCCGGAAAATCCTGTTTCTTCGCAGAAAACGCCGTTGTCGTGCTCGGAGAAAAAAAATGGCCGCCGTAATATTATTTACACGCGTTTAGGCTCTATCGGACCTCGGAGGTGCGATAACTTTATACGCGAAAATTCGTATAGGATAGGCCGTAACTCTAAATTCTGACCTCGCTTCACGTAAGTGAAAATCGCTCGATTGCGCGGTCTCGGTGTAATCGTTGCGTGTGGATGTCAAGCGTATTTTTGCTGCCGATCCGGTGCCGGATCGAGAGCAAAATCTGCTTGCAAACGGGTATGTATATAGGCGCCTTAAAATCCCCCTTCCTTCCCGGTCTTAAAAAAGTTTGGAAACCCACCCCCCAAAAAAAATGAACTGATCCGCCCCTGAGGATAAACGCGATTAGTCCACTAAACGGACCGACGTGCATACAGGCCCTGGACGCCTAAGCAAGCCGAAGAATTCTATTCTATTCTATTATATTCTATTCACCCTCCTTCAAAAATCTCCTCGCAAATGACGTCACATTATTCGACGTCAAATGATAACGTCACAGATTTTGCAAAATGGAGTCTGTTGAATCGTTTTCATTGAAACACCAAAATGTAAAAAAGTCACTTTCTTTTCAAACCTCGATTCTGAAAATTTGATAATATTGAATGGGACCTAACTTCCAGTCAGTGTGCAAAATCTCAAGGAAATCCGTCCAGTAGTTTTTGAGATATAGGCCGTGGAGACGGGACAGACAGACAGACACACACACAGACAGACTAATAAAAACCGCTGGCGCTGAACCTCCAGGTTTTGGCATTTAAAAAAAGATCGGGTTCGAACCCGCAACCTCTCGAGAAAAGAGGGGGAAAACACACACACACATAAAAACCCCCAAAAACACAACCTCTCGAAAAAAGAGAAGAAAAAAAAAGTTTCAGCGCAGAATCAAACCTGGTCATGCATGACCAAGAGTCGAACGCTCTACCAGCTGAGCCATTAGAGAATTGCTATGACAGAGTGTTTGTAAAGCATGTAAATCCAATTCTAAGCTATCGGCCCAGGAACAATCAACCATATATTTTAAACATGATGGATAGGTTCAGGAAGCTCCTATTATGACATGTTTTGCTTTCCTTTGGCATGTCATAGACGCTGAATTAACACTCACACAGTCACACAGAGGAGGAAGTGTATTATAGATGTTCAACCCAGACATGTGCATTCGTACTCATTCAGTGATTCACGCACACACCGTGTGTGGTACTGCTACCGAGTACCGTCATTCTACAAGCAACGAGTCAATCCTGTTAACACGATTCATAACTGGTAGGTTTTTAGGCTAGATTCGCTTCGAAAAGTTGCAGAAAATCTGATGGTGGTAACAATCTGACGGTATAACAAGTTTTGACAAGGAAAAAACCAAGCAAGTAATCATTCTGACCGTTGTCAGCCATGTTCACCACGACAACGGCAGGATTCTAACGCATCATGAAGAAGGCTGAAATGGTCGGTGTCGGTGGTTGTTGTGACTCTTGACCGGTACTGTACTCCATGCACCTTAACGGTCCGTGTGATTCGGGTGTAATCTTAAGCTTAACGACGTTTATTGGCAGTATTACACCCGAATCACACATAGACCGCAGGGCGTGCCTTCGGATAACAACTCCTTCTACAGGTCCGCTCAGCCAAAATATGGACGATGTTCCCATATTATATTATGATAGTACATGGTATTGGGGATTGAAAACAACAAAGTTCCCTCTTCGATCGTATCTATTAAACAGTGAAAAATGACTTTTAAAAGTGCGAATTTGTATGATTCAAAACTATACAGGAGTTACTTCCCGTGACACATTTTCGTAGTTTTGGCCAATCAGAAATTAGGTCAGATTTACTGCGGAGATTTCACCATGGCAGCGTGTGCATGGGCCAATTGTAAACAGTGGCTACATCAAGCTTTTTAAACTTGAAAAATTCTATGAGGTAGGCTGTGTAGCATTTTAATAGTTCCTAGTGCTAGACTTGCATGCGTGGCGGCTATTATGCAGTCTAGGTGCAGCAGGTTGGGTTATACATAGTAGGGCTGTCTTTCCAGAAGTAGTCTAACGTACTAGCCTTGAAGTTGTCGACAGTGTTCGCAGATACGGCGTATTCACCCTTCTCAAAAAATCTCCTCGCAAATGACGTCACGTTATACGACGTCAAATGATGACGTCACAGATTTTGCAAAATGGAGTCTGTTGAATTGTTTTCATTGAAACACCAAAATGTAAAAAAGTCACTTTCTTTTCAAACCTCGATTCTGAAAATTTGATAATATTGAATGGGACCTAACTTCCAGTCAGTGTGCAAAATCTCAAGGAAATCCGTCCAGTAGTTTTTGAGATATAGGCCGTGGAGACGGGACAGACAGACAGACAGACACACACACAGACAGACTAATAAAAACCGCTGGCGCTGAACCTCCAGGTTTTGGCATTTAAAAAAAGATCGGGTTCGAACCCGCAACCTCTCGAGAAAAGAGGGGGAAAACACACACACACATAAAAACCCCCAAAAACACAACCTCGTGAAAAAAGAGAAGAAAAAAAAAGTTTCAGCGCAGAATCAAACCTGGTCATGCATGACCAAGAGTCGAACGCTCTACCAGCTGAGCCATTAGAGAATTGCTATGACAGAGTGTTTGTAAAGCATGTAAATCCAATTCTAAGCTATCGGCCCAGGAACAATCAACCATATATTTTAAACATGATGGATAGGTTCAGGAAGCTCCTATTATGACATGTTTTGCTTTCCTTTGGCATGTCATAGACGCTGAATTAACACTCACACAGTCACACAGAGGAGGAAGTGTATTATAGATGTTCAACCCAGACATGTGCATTCGTACTCATTCAGTGATTCACGCACACACCGTGTGTGGTACTGCTACCGAGTACCGTCATTCTACAAGCAACGAGTCAATCCTGTTAACACGATTCATAACTGGTAGGTTTTTAGGCTAGATTCGCTTCGAAAAGTTGCAGAAAATCTGATGGTGGTAACAATCTGACGGTATAACAAGTTTTGACAAGGAAAAAACCAAGCAAGTAATCATTCTGACCGTTGTCAGCCATGTTCACCACGACAACGGCAGGATTCTAACGCATCATGAAGAAGGCTGAAATGGTCGGTGTCGGTGGTTGTTGTGACTCTTGACCGGTACTGTACTCCATGCACCTTAACGGTCCGTGTGATTCGGGTGTAATCTTAAGCTTAACGACGTTTATTGGCAGTATTACACCCGAATCACACATAGACCGCAGGGCGTGCCTTCGGATAACAACTCCTTCTACAGGTCCGCTCAGCCAAAATATGGACGATGTTCCCATATTATATTATGATAGTACATGGTATTGGGGATTGAAAACAACAAAGTTCCCTCTTCGATCGTATCTATTAAACAGTGAAAAATGACTTTTAAAAGTGCGAATTTGTATGATTCAAAACTATACAGGAGTTACTTCCCGTGACACATTTTCGTAGTTTTGGCCAATCAGAAATTAGGTCAGATTTACTGCGGAGATTTCACCATGGCAGCGTGTGCATGGGCCAATTGTAAACAGTGGCTACATCAAGCTTTTTAAACTTGAAAAATTCTATGAGGTAGGCTGTGTAGCATTTTAATAGTTCCTAGTGCTAGACTTGCATGCGTGGCGGCTATTATGCAGTCTAGGTGCAGCAGGTTGGGTTATACATAGTAGGGCTGTCTTTCCAGAAGTAGTCTAACGTACTAGCCTTGAAGTTGTCGACAGTGTTCGCAGATACGGCGTATTCACCCTTCTCAAAAAATCTCCTCGCAAATGACGTCACGTTATACGACGTCAAATGATGACGTCACAGATTTTGCAAAATGGAGTCTGTTGAATTGTTTTCATTGAAACACCAAAATGTAAAAAAGTCACTTTCTTTTCAAACCTCGATTCTGAAAATTTGATAATATTGAATGGGACCTAACTTCCAGTCAGTGTGCAAAATCTCAAGGAAATCCGTCCAGTAGTTTTTGAGATATAGGCCGTGGAGACGGGACAGACAGACAGACAGACAGACAGACTAATAAAAACCGCTGGCGCTGAACCTCCAGGTTTTGGAGAAGAAAAAAAGAAGATCGGGTTCGAACCCGCAGCCTCCGAGAAAAGAGGAGGAAAAAACGCACACACACACAAACACAAAAAACCAGGTGGGTTCGAACCCACAACCCCTCGAAAAAAAGTTTCAGTGTAGAATCGAACCTGGTCATGCATGACCAAGAGCCCAATGCTCTACCAACTGTGCCATTGTAAACTTGTAGGTATGTGAAGCATTTATAACGACCTTGTCATAAACCCTCGTGGTTCGTATTTTGCACTGTAAATTGTAGAAAAATGGATGATAGCATGAACTGTTTGGTATTTCATACGGATCTAACCCATCAACGTCAATATTCTTTTCGTAGTATCGCATTTTGGCGCCTGCTGGTAGAGGTTCAACATATATCGAAGCGTTTTGCTGAAGTAGGAAAGATAACTCGGTTTGACTCGATGTCATTACGCTGAAATGGTCGTTGTCCCCAACATTTCCGG
>JAWQFJ010002048.1:124575-149575 GCA_034096865.1 Theodoxus fluviatilis
ATCAGATAAAGGCCTTGCGGCCTAAGACATCTGAGGACATATCTATCTAAATCATTCTCTGTCCTCGCAAATGACGTCACGAATTCTATTCTATTCTATTCTATTCACCCTGCTTCAAAAATCTCCTCGCAAATGACGTCACGTTTATTCGCCGTCAAATGATGACGTCACAGATTTTGCAAAATGGAGTCTGTTGAATTATTTTCATTGAAACACCAAAATGTAAAAAAGTCACTTTCTTTTCAAACCTCGATTCTGAAAATTTGATAATATTGAATCGGACCTAACTTCCAGTCAGTGTGCAAAATCTCAAGGAAATCCGTCCAGTAGTTTTTGAGATATAGGCCGTGGAGACGGGACAGACAGACAGACAGACAGACAGATAAAGTCTGTAGGACCTCCAGTAAACCTGGAGGGATAAAGGCCTTGCGGCCTAAGACATCTGAGGACATATCTATCTAAATCATTATCTGTCCTCGCAAATGACGTCACGAATTCTATTCTATTCTATTCTATTCACCCCTCCTTCAAAAATCTCCTCGCAAATGACGTCACGTTATACGACGTCAAATGATCACGTCACAAATTTTGCAAAATGGAGTCTGTTGAATCGTTTTCAATGAAACACCAAAATGTAAAAAAGTCACTTTCTTTTCAAACCTCGATTCTGAAAATTTGATAATATTGAATGGGACCTAACTTCCAGTCAGTGTGCAAAATCTCAAGGAAATCCGTCCAGTAGTTTTTGAGATATAGGCCGTGGAGACGGGACAGACAGACAGACAGACACACACACACACACACACAGACAGATAAAGTCTGTAGGACCTCCAGTAAACCTGGAGGGATAAAGTCTGTAGGACCTCCAGTAAACCTGGAGGGATAAAGTCTGTAGGACCTCCAGTAAACCTGGAGGGATAAAGTCTGTAGGACCTCCAGTAAACCTGGAGGGATAAAGTCTGTAGGACCTCCAGTAAACCTGGAGGGATAAAGTCTGTAGGACCTCCAGTAAACCTGGAGGGATAAAGTCCTCACTACTCCTCACCGCTGTCGGCATCGTCCAAGGTCCTCACTACTCCTCATCGCTGTCGTCACCGTCCAAGGTCCTCGCTGCTCATCATCGCTGACATCATCGTTCACGGTCCTCGGTGCCGCTCATCACCCTGAGCTCACCTGGTCAGGGGGAAGGTCAACTTAAATCGTCATCTTGTATTTTCAGCCCCCCGTTCTGCGGCCTCTCGCCGAAGGCCGCCATGTGATGTGGACAGTTGGAGGTGTTGTGCTGGCGTGACAGTGACAGTTGTGGACAGTTGCAGGTGTTGTGCTGGCGTGACAGTGACAGTTGTGGACAGTTGCAGGTGTTGTGCTGGATTGACAGTGACAGTTGGAGGTGGTGTTCTGGCATGAGAGCGATAGTGGTTGGACAATCGTTTTGTTGTAGAGTTTGTGGGACTGTGGGGTGGTGTTGTGGCTCAGTCCATGGCCAACTGTTGAGTTTTGTGGGGTTGGAAAGGAATGTCATTTCACATGTGTTTGGGTTAAGGTGTGTGGGGTAGTATTATTCCATCGTTTATCACGTTTACATAAGTTGTAATTCATCAACCATATATCTTCATTTCCATCCATCACTTTCGTCTCATTCTATTTCATTCTGCGGCATTGCCGTGGTAGTGAATAAATCTTTGTTTATCTAAATAGGAGTATTGAGTTCCTGACTCCCTCTGCATGAGAGGCTAAGGTCCCACCTAGCAGATGAGGGCGCGACATACACACACCTTTCTCTGTCTGGCACTCACCATTCTACCCATCCATTGAAAACTGCCTTCCAAGCAGCATCTCTGCCTCCTTCCTGACAATGTATCTGTGATCAGGATATATTTCACAAGCACTCGGAGGAGGGAGAGAAAAAAAAGTCAGCGACCACAACAAAAGACAAAAGGGGCAAAAATTATCATGAGAGCATAGCCGTGGCACACAGCTGTACCAGGGCAGTATATGGAGGACTTAGTAATGAGGTGGAGCAATGACAAATGAGATGGAGGACTTGCTAATGAGGCGGAGGACTTGCTAATGAGGCAGAGGACTTGCTAATGAGATGGGTGACTTACTAATGAGAAGGAAGACTTACTGATGAGATGGAGGACTTACTGATGAGATATAGGACTTGCTAATGAGAAGGTTTTACTAAAGAGGTGGACTTACTAATGAGATGGATGACTTACTGATGAGATGGAGGGCTTACTGGTGAGATAGAGGACTTACTGATGAGATGGAGGGCTTACTAATGAGATGGAGGACTTACTGATAAGATGGAAGACTTGTTGATGAGATGGAAGATTTACAAATGAGAAGGATGACTCATTTGTGAGAAGGAGGACTTACTAATGAGAAGGAGGACTTACTATTGAGACGGATGACTTACTAATGAGAAGGAGGACTTACTAATGAGATGGATGACTTACTAATGAGAAGGAGGACTTACCAATGAGATGGATGACTTACTAATGAGAAGGAGGACTTACTAATGAGAAGGACTTACTAATGAGGAGGACTTACTATTGAGATGGATGACTTACTAATGAGAAGAAGGACTTACTATTGAGTTGGATGACTTACTAACGAGAAGGAGGACTTACTAATGAGATGGATGACTTACTAATGAGAAGGACTTACTAATGAGAAGGAGGACTTACTATTGAGACGGATGACTTACTAATGAGGAGGACTTACTATTGAGATGGATGACTTACTAATGAGAAGGAGGACTTACTATTGAGATGGATGACTTACTAATGAGAAGGAGGACTTACTATTGAGATGGATGACTTACTAATGAGAAGGAGGACTTACTATTGAGTTGGATGACTTACTAACGAGAAGGAGGACTTACTAATGAGATGGATGACTTACTAATGAGAAGGAGGACTTACTAATGAGGAGGACTTACTATTGAGATGGATGACTTACTAATGAGAAGGAGGACTTACTATTGAGATGGATGACTTACTAATGAGAAGGAGGACTTACTATTGAGATGGATGACTTACTAATGAGAAGGAGGACTTACTATTGAGATGGATGACTTACTAATGAGAAGGAGGACTTACTATTGAGATGGATGACTTGCTAATGAGAAGGAGGACTTACCAATGAGATGGATGACTTACTAATGAGAAGGAGGACTTACTAATGAGAAGGAGGACTTACTAATGAGGAGGACTTACTATTGAGATGGATGACTTACTTATGAGAAGGAGGACTTACTAATGAGATGGATGACTTACTTATGAGAAGGAGGACTTACTATTGAGATGGATGACTTACTAATGAGAAGGTGGACTTACTATTGAGATGGATGACTTACTAATGAGAAGGAGGACTTACTATTGAGATGGCTGACTTACTAATGAGAAGGAGGACTTACTATTGAGTTGGATGACTTACTAATGAGAAGGAGGACTTACTAATGAGATGGAGGACTTACTAATGAGAAGGAGGACTTACTAATGAGGAGGACTTACTATTGAGATGGATGACTTACTAATGAGAAGGAGGACTTACTATTGAGATGGATGACTTACTAATGAGAAGGAGGACTTACTATTGAGATGGATGACTTACTAATGAGAAGGAGAACTTACTATTGAGTTGGATGACTTACTAATGAGAAGGAGGACTTACTAATGAGATGGATGACTTACTAATGAGAAGGAGGACTTACTAATGAGGAGGACTTACTATTGAGATGGATGATTTACTAATGAGAAGGAGGACTTACTATTGAGATGGATGACTTACTAATGAGAAGGAGGACTTACTATTGAGATGGATGACTTACTAATGAGAAGGAGGACTTACTATTGAGATGGATGACTTACTAATGAGAAGGAGGACTTACTATTGAGATGGATGACTTACTAATGAGAAGGATGACTTACTATTGAGAAGGATGACTTACTAATGAGAAGGAGGACTTACTAATGAGGAGGACTTACTATTGAGTTGGATGACTCACTAATGAGAAGGAGGACTTACTATTGAGAAGGATGACTTACTAATGAGAAGGAGGACTTACTAATGAGGAGGACTTACCAATGAGATGGATGACTCACTAATGAGAAGGAGGACTTACTATTGAGATGGATGATTTACTAATGAGAAGGAGGACTTACTATTGAGATTGATGATTTACTAATGAGAAGGAGGACTTACTATTGAGATGGATGACTTACTAATGAGAAGGAGGACTTACTATTGAGATGGATGACTCACTAATGAGAAGGAGGACTTACCAATGAGATGGAGGACCTCAAGCGAGGAGAGGCAGCTGTAGATGCGGCGCATGAAGCCCTCGAGGAAGATGACCTCAGACAGGCAGATGCACAGGCTGCGCAGCGAGCAGGGGAAGGCGTTGAGGTCGTTGAAGTCATGGAGCTGCATGGCGTTGGCGAAGTCCAGGGTCATGGAGCGCAGCCCCACACACTTGTTGGCCAGCTCGTGCAGCACGGGCGCAGTGACCAGCTCGCAGGGCAGCTCGATGTACCGGAGCGAGGGCCCGAAGCGGATGTTGATGAGAGCCAGCAGCACGTCGATGCTGCCGATGTGCAGTCCCGAGTACTCGGGCCTGAGGGAGACGGACTTCCACAGGCGGCTGTCGTAGGCGAGCAGGCGCCACTTCTTGCACACACGTGCCACCCAGCCCAGCTCGGAGTGGCGCAGGAAGGAGAGGACGTGCAGCATGAGCTTGTCGGGCATCTTCTCGATGGACATGCTCTGCGGGACAAAACGGGGAAAGTCAATGCGTTCGTGCGTGCATTTACACAGGAAGAGGCAGGAAGCAAGAGGCTCTACTACGGTGTGCAGGGCCGGAGGGCCTCGGTGGTGAAGCAGTGCTTCTCTCCAGCTGGGGGACACACGTCAGTGCTGGGTCTGGGGGACACACGTCAGTGCTGTGGCTGGGGGACACACGTCAGTGCTGTGGCTGTGTGGCTGGGGGACACACGTCAGTGCTGTGGCTGGGGGTCACACGTCAGTGCTGTGGCTGGGGGACACACGTCAGTGCTGTGGCTGGGGGACACACGTCAGTGCTGTGGCTGGGGGGCACACGTCAGTGCTGTGGCTGGGGGACACACGTCAGTGCTGTGGCTGGGGGGCACACGTCAGTGCTGTGGCTGTGTGGCTGGGGGACACGTCAGTGCTGTGGCTGGGGGACCCACGTCAGTGCTGTGGCTGGGGGACACACGTCAGTGCTGTGGCTGGGGGTCACACGTCAGTGCTGTGGCTGGGGGACGCACGTCAGTGCTGTGGCTGGGGGACACACGTCAGTGCTGTGGCTGGGGGACACACGTCAGTGCTGTGGCTGGGGGACAGACGTCAGTGCTGTGGCTGGGGGTCACACGTCAGTGCTGTGGCTGTGTGGCTGGGGGACACACGTCAGTGCTGTGGCTGGGGGACACACGTCAGTGCTGTGGCTGGGGGACACACGTCAGTGCTGTGGCTGGGGGTCACACGTTAGTGCTGTGGCTAGGGGTCACACGTCAGTGCTGTGGCTGTGTGGCTGGGGGACACACGTCAGTGCTGTGGCTGTGTGGCTGGGGGACACACGTCAGTGCTGGGTCTGGGGGACACACGTCAGTGCTGTGGCTGTGTGGCTGGGGGACACACGTCAGTGCTGTGGCTGGGGGACACACGTCAGTGCTGTGGCTGGGGGACACACGTCAGTGCTGTGGCTGGGGGACACACGTCAGTGCTGTGGCTGGGGGACACACGTCAGTGCTGTGGCTGGGGGACACACGTCAGTGCTGTGGCTGGGGGACACACGTCAGTGCTGTGGCTGGGGGACACACGTCAGTGCTGTGGCTGGGGGACACACGTCAGTGCTGTGGCTGGGGGACACACGTCAGTGCTGTGGCTGGAGGACACACGTCAGTGCTGTGGCTGGGGGGCACACGTCAGTGCTGTGGCTGGGGGGCACACGTCAGTGCTGTGGCTGGGGGACACACGTCAGTGCTGCGGCTGGGGGACACACGTCAGTGCTGTGGCTGGGGGTCACACGTCAGTGCTGTGGCTGGGGGACACACGTCAGTGCTGTGGCTGGGGGCACACGTCAGTGCTGTGGCTGGGGGACACACGTCAGTGCTGTGGCTGGGGGACACACGTCAGTGCTGTGGCTGGGGGACACACGTCAGTGCTGTGGCTGGGGGACACACGTCAGTGCTGTGGCTGTGTGGCTGGGGGACACACGTCAGTGCTGTGGCTGTGTGGCTGGGGGACACACGTCAGTGCTGTGGCTGTGTGGCTGGGGGACACACGTCAGTGCTGTGGCTGGGGACACACGTCAGTGCTGTGGCTGGGGGTCACACGTTAGTGCTGTGGCTAGGGGTCAAACGTCAGTGCTGTGGCTGTGTGGCTGGGGGACACACGTCAGTGCTGTGGCTGTGTGGCTGGGGGACACACGTCAGTGCTGTGGCAGTGTGGCTGGGGGACACACGTCAGTGCTGTGGCTGTGTGGCTGGGGGACACACGTCAGTGCTGTGGCTGGGGGACACACGTCAGTGCTGTGGCTGGGGGACACACGTCAGTGCTGTGGCTGGGGGACACACCTCAGTGCTGTGGCTGGGGGGTACGTCAGTGCTGTGGCTGGGAGACACACGTCAGTGCTGTGGCTGGGGGACACACGTCAGTGCTGTGGCTGGGGGACACGTCAGTGCTGTGGCTGGGGGACACACGTCAGTGCTGTGGCTGTGTGGCTGGGGGACACACGTCAGTGCTGTGGCTGGGGGGCACACGTCAGTGCTGTGGCTGGGGGACACACGTCAGTGCTGTGGCTGGGGGACACACGTCAGTGCTGTGGCTGGGGGACACACGTCAGTGCTGGGTCTGGGGGACACACGTCAGTGCTGTGGCTGGGGGACACACGTCAGTGCTGTGGCTGTGTGGCTGGGGGACACACGTCAGTGCTGTGGCTGGGGGACACACGTCAGTGCTGTGGCTGGGGGACTCACGTCAGTGCTGTGGCTGGGGGACACACGTCAGTGCTGTGGCTGGGGACACACGTCAGTGCTGTGGCTGGGGGACACACGTCAGTGCTGTGGCTGGGGGACACACGTCAGTGCTGTGGCTGGGGGACACACGTCAGTGCTGTGGCTGGGGGACACACGTCAGTGCTGTGGCTGGGGGACACACGTCAGTGCTGTGGCTGGGGGACACACGTCAGTGCTGTGGCTGGGGGACACACGTCAGTGCTGGGTCTGGGGGACACACGTCAGTGCTGTGGCTGGGGGACACACGTCAGTGCTGTGGCTGTGTGGCTGGGGGACACACGTCAGTGCTGTGGCTGTGTGGCTGGGGGACACACGTCAGTGCTGTGGCTGGGGGACACACGTCAGTGCTGTGGCTGGGGGTCACACGTTAGTGCTGTGGCTAGGGGTCACACGTCAGTGCTGTGGCTGTGTGGCTGGGGGACACACGTCAGTGCTGTGGCTGTGTGGCTGGGGGACACACGTCAGTGCTGTGGCTGTGTGGCTGGGGGACACACGTCAGTGCTGTGGCTGGGGGACACACGTCAGTGCTGTGGCTGGGGGACACACGTCAGTGCTGTGGCTGGGGGTCACACGTCAGTGCTGTGGCTGGGGGTCACACGTCAGTGCTGTGGCTGGGGGACACACGTCAGTGCTGTGGCTGTGTGGCTGGGGGGCACACGTCAGTGCTGGGGCTGCAGGCGCCACGTGGGGATGACTGTTCTGTCCCAGAAAAGGTTTTGTAGAGCCGCCGACCAGGAAGGATGGGAGCTTCTGACGAAAGGATGACGGTTAAAGAGATGCTGCCCTATGCATCAAACTCGGAAGAGCGTGGAAGGCGTACAGTGGTGAACGACAGTAATCCCGAAATGGACAGATGAGCAAGAAGAACACAAAGATTTTGTAATGTGCTACATTGACCTTCGGTTTTGGAAATTTTCCTCGGAAGTCACTATCACTGCATCTGCATTCCAGTCAGCTGAGATGAAAGGTTCGTGTACACTGGCGATTAGGAAATGGTTCCAGACAAATTGATAGATATAGATCATGCACGTGCAAAGTTTTTGCCAGCAATAAAATGTATGGATAGTTACATAATGACTCAGCACTGTGACACCCACAAAAAAGGAGAGGTTGGGTGGGGTGGGGGTGGTGGTGGTGGTGGTGTTGGTGGTGGTGGTGGTGGGGGTGGGGGTGGGGGGTAGGTGGTAGTGCTGGTGGGGTATGTCACGTTGAATGCAGCAGCGCACAGGCGCGCATTGCACGAATACTGGACTGCCTGTGTGACAGGATGTCACGCTGCGGTGAGCGCGACAATTTGTGTAGCCCTATCTGTCTTGGTGAGTACGACACTTTGTGTAGGCCTATCTGTCTTGGTGAGTACGACACTTTGTGTAGGCCTATCTGTCTTGGTGAGTACGACACTTTGTGTAGGCCTATCTGTCTTGGTGAGTACGACACTATGTGTAGGCCTATCTGTCTTGGTGAGTACGACACTTTGTGTAGGCCTATCTGTCTTGGTGAGTACGACACTTTGTGTAGGCCTATCTGTCTTGGTGAGTACGACACTTTGTGTAGGCCTATCTGTCTTGGTGAGTACGACACTTTGTGTAGGCCTATCTGTCTTGGTGAGTACGACACTATGTGTAGGCCTATCTGTCTTGGTGAGTACGACACTTTGTGTAGGCCTATCTGTCTTGGTGAGTACGACACTTTGTGTAGGCCTATCTGTCTTGGTGAGTACGACACTTTGTGTAGGCCTATCTGTCTTGGTGAGTACGACACTTTGTGTAGGCCTATCTGTCTTGGTGAGTACGACACTATGTGTAGGCATATCTGTCTTGGTGAGTACGACACTTTGTGTAGGCCTATCTGTCTTGGTGAGTACGACACTTAGTGTAGGCTTATCTGTCTTGGTGAGTACGACACTTTGTGTAGGCCTATCTGTCTTGGTGAGTACGACACTTGTGTAGGCCTATCTGTCTTGGTGAGTACGACACTTAGTGTAGGCCTATCTGTCTTGGTGAGAACGACACTGTGTAAGCCTAGCTTTTTTGGTGAGTACGACACTTTGTGTAGGCCTAGCTTTCTTGGTGAGTACGACACTTTGTGTAGGCCTAGCTTTCTTCGTGTGTACGACACTTTGTGTAGGTGTGACGGTACGTCCTTTCCGCATTAATAAGAATTGAACACAAGTGGAATCAAGGTTACGGATTTACTCGTGTGTCACAAGCCGGGCCAGTTCGTTGTACTGAAAGGTCAAAGGTCTAGGGGAATTCACTGGATCCACTTCTAACACTCTCTCACAGTCATTCCATCAAAAACGAACACGAGACAGAAAGACGGTGAGGTCATAGGTCAAATGTCAAACTCTTTTTCATTACCATGCCAGGGTGATGGAGGAATGAATCAAGGTCAACGCGAGGGATAAATCAAGCAGAAGCAACAATGCTCATAATCATAATCATAATCATGTAAGAGAACGAATGGCCTGCCCGTCAATCAAAAGTATTAACTTATCTGACCGTGTTCTTCACTCTTGTCTCGGCTACTGCTCGCAAACGCGAGCTACGTGTCAATCGTGGTTCAACAGCTCGGCCTTCACGAGGCAGGGTCGGGACACTCGTCGTAGCAGATATGTAGGCCTTCACGAGGGCAGGGTCGGGACACTCGTCGTAGCAGATATGTAGGCCTTCACGAGGGCAGGGTCGGGACACTCGTCGTAGCAGATATGTAGGCCTTCACGAGGGCAGGGTCGGGACACTCGTCGTAGCAGATATGTAGGCCTTCACGAGGGCAGCGTCGAGACACTCGTCGTAGCAGATATGTAGGCCTTCACGAGGGCAGCGTCGAGACACTCGTCGTAGCAGATATGTAGGCCTTCACGAGGGCAGGGTCGGGACACTCGTCGTAGCAGATATGTAGGCCTTCACGAGGGCAGGGTCGGGACACTCGTCGTAGCAGATATGTAGGCCTTCACGAGACAGGGTCGGGACACTCGTCGTAGCAGATATGTAGGCCTTCACGAGGGCAGGGTCGGGACACTCGTCGTAGCAGATATGTAGGCCTTCACGAGGGCAGGGTCGGGACACTCGTCGTAGCAGATATGTAGGCCTTCACGAGGGCAGGGTCGGGACACTGGTCGTAGCAGATATGTAGGCCTTCACGAGACAGGGTCGGGACACTCGTCGTAGCAGATATGTAGGCCTTCACGAGGGCAGGGTCGGGACACTCGTCGTAGCAGATATGTAGGCCTTCACGAGGGCAGGGTCGGGACACTCGTCGTAGCAGATATGTAGGCCTTCACGAGGGCAGGGTCGGGACACTCGTCGTAGCAGATATGTAGGCCTTCACGAGGGCAGGGTCGGGACACTCGTCGTAGCAGATATGTAGGCCTTCACGAGGCAGGGTCGGGACACTCGTCGTAGCAGATATGTAGGCCTTCACGAGGCAGGGTCGGGACACTCGTCGTAGCAGATATGTAGGCCTTCACGAGGGCAGGGTCGGGACACTCGTCGTAGCAGATATGTAGGCCTTCACGAGCCAGGGTCGGGACACTCGTCGTAGCAGATATGTAGGCCTTCACGAGGGCAGGGTCGGGACACTCGTCGTAGCAGATATGTAGGCCTTCACGAGGGCAGGGTCAGGACACTCGTCGTAGCAGATATGTAGGCCTTCACGAGGCAGGGTCGGGACACTCGTCGTAGCAGATATGTAGGCCTTCACGAGGGCAGGGTCGGGACACTCGTCGTAGCAGATATGTAGGCCTTCACGAGGGCAGGGTCGGGACACTCGTCATAGCAGATATGTAGGCCTTCACGAGGGCAGGGTCGGGACACTCGTCATAGCAGATATGTAGGCCTTCACGAGGGCAGGGTCGGGACACTCGTCATAGCAGATATGTAGGCCTTCACGAGGGCAGGGTCGGGACACTCGTCGTAGCAGATATGTAGGCCTTCACGAGGGCAGGGTCGGGACACTCGTCGTAGCAGATATGTAGGCCTTCACGAGGGCAGGGTCGGGACACTCGTCGTAGCAGATATGTAGGCCTTCACGAGGGCAGGGTCGGGACACTCGTCGTAGCAGATATGTAGGCCTTCACGAGACAGGGTCGGGACACTCGTCGTAGCAGATATGTAGGCCTTCACGAGGGCAGGGTCGGGACACTCGTCGTAGCAGATATGTAGGCCTTCACGAGGGCAGGGTCGGGACACTCGTCGTAGCAGATATGTAGGCCTTCACGAGGGCAGGGTCGGGACACTCGTCGTAGCAGATATGTAGGCCTTCACGAGGGCAGGGTCGGGACACTCATCGTAGCAGATATGTAGGCGCCGGCGGGAAGAAAGGGAAAGTGGAAGGCAATTGTATTCAATCACAAGCACAACCATGGCATATTGTATCCTTGCAAAAGCATAGCAAACCAATTTGTATTAGGTCAAGAGTACGCAGGTGCTGAGTACGCCGATTTCACTACCCTCCCTCAAATCAGAGCCTCTTTCTCCACACACTGTGAACTCACACAATCCAAACTTGTTTCATGTTGTTGACAAAAGATCGATGTTTCTGCACATGTGTTTGATGCTCAATAAATCTTCTTCAACTTTGATGTTTTTCATGTTTTGCGCGAAAAATTGAATGCTGTCAATGAGAGAAAGTGTGACATGAAAATTGGTTGCGCTTTTCAAACGTAATTTGAACCTAGAATGAAAGTAAGTTACGACTAACTTGGTCGTGATACTGAAAAACTGACCCGATCCCTTTACGGTAACCTCACTTGAAAATACCTAACTTGTTACAATCTTTGTACATTTGGCATTATATTTGGGCGAGTCTTATCGCAACAGCGGCGTCAACAGAAAACGGTGCAATAAAATGGTAAAATGCAATAACTGCAAAATCCGAAGCAGAAGACAAACTGGCTGCGTTCGATTGGTGACTTTTTGTCAATGGATTTTTTGAGAGAAAAAAGTCACGGGTAGTGATTCACATAGAAATAAACTGATTTGATCCTCGAAAGATGCAGTTGTGTAAAATTTTGTGTTACGATAAAAAAAACTATTAAAAAAAACCGAAATAATGTTTCCGGTCAGACATCAGTTTCGTGACGTACAGAATAAGACCGCCATTTTCAACACGGTCTTGAAGAAGAGGATGGCGGAGTCTTGTGAGAAAATGGAAGGTAAGTTGTTGTGTCAAATAGTTACGATGGTGAAAACTTGGCAAATCTTGATCGGAAATGATGTTTATATGTGCTGGTTGCTAATTTTGCTTGATATTTTCTTTGTAAAAGCATTGCTGGTCATTTCTGTTGTCTCATGTTCCATGCCTGCGAAGAAAACCTAAACGCGTTGTTCGATTTTAGGAGCAAAACGTGGGTTGACTGCTGGAAATTTTAGTGTCAAGTTACGATGACGATTTTCAATGCGATAAGTTCACTTTGTGCTGGAAAAAGAATCACTGTTCTTCGATTTTATTAATTTTAAGTGCATCAAAATTGCTTCCCTCTGTTAAACAAATGTCCGCCATTGTGATTTCAAAATTCAAAGTCTCATCGCAAATTTACGCGTGCAAGATGGGGTGTACAGTTACGATAATGCTGTATTCACTAAAATCTGAAATTCAAATAGGTATACTTGATTTTAAAGTTTTGAGAGTGCTTCTAACATTCCCTGATCAATCAACAGATGATTCTTTAGTTTTTGTTTTAGATCAAACGAAATTTAGGATTTATCTCAACATGACACAGTCAGTGCTGTTTCATGAGTGTGTCAAGTTAGGTGGAAACTGTTATTTTGCACACAAAAAAGAAAAAAAGTTAGAAACGGTTCCTGATCAGGAATTGGAATGTCTTAAGGGGGTATTTGTTACAGGTTAATTTTTAACGGAGACTGTCTTTGTTTTGTGGTTTCATCTTAACTTTACACAACCCCACGATACTCAAGAATAGCAGTAAATTGTTAAGCTTGGATGGGGGTGACAACTGCTATTCTTAGCAGAAACAAAATATACAGTAGTGTTCCAATTACTATTCTAGATATTATAAAACAGAAAACTTGCTCATTATATCCAGTTTTAAGCTGTGTTTGGCATTTAGTTGCATCTTAACTTGACGACAATGTGTGGTGTAAAGTTGAGATAAGAGAGATACTTTGCTGTTTTAGTTCAACTGGTCATTATAGAAGTGCCCACACACTTCAGAAACATTGAACACATGCATTCTGATAAGTTGTGATGCTAGATTGTTGATAAATCAAAGTTTGAGCTGTCTTGCTGTCTTATCTTATCTTGACACAACTTCAGGGAACACAAGGAAGACGGCTTGGTGTCAAGATGATACTGATTATTGCTTTTCTGAAGAAAAAAAGACGGTTGTGTATTCATTCCAAACCAATTAACGTGCCGTAAGAGAGAATATTTACTTACTATGCACATTTTTCTTCTGTGTTTGGCATTTGGTTGCATCTTAACTTGACGACAATGTGTGGTGTAAAGTTGAGATGAGAGATACTTTGCTGTTTTAGTTCAACTGGTCATTATAGAAGTGCCCACACCTTTCTGAAACATTGAAGGCACTTATTCTGATGAGTGGTAGTGCTAGATTGTTTATAAATCAAAGTTTGGTCTGTCTTGCTGTCTTATCCTATCTTGACACAACTTCAGGGAACACAAGGAAGGTGGCTTGGTGTCAAGATAAGATGATACTGATTATTGCTTTTCTGAAGAAAAAAGATGATTGTGTTCTCATTCTAAACAATTTAATGTGCCATAAGAGAGAATATTTACTTACTATGCACAGTTTTCTCCTGTGTTTGGCATTTGGTTGCATCTTAACTTGACGACAGGTTTTTGCACCGCTCGAAGCAAGCAGTGAGGGTACTCTGTACCTGTGGGTTCATTATCCAAACTCGTGGTCTAAAAAGGGCTACTTTCTGTGACAGTTATTTCTTAACACTTGCGTTTTCATGTCCCATGACTCCATTAATTTTTAATCTGATGTGTTTCAGCTGCATCCATGTAGGAGATTTTCTGGAAGTTTCGCTGATGCCCGTCAGGCCCCTTCCCCGTCATGCTGTGGGGGATACTTTCATTGGATCGGTTAGTACTTAACCTTCACACTGACTTACTTACTTACGCCTTTGACCCCTCCTGGGGCATAGGCCGCAAACAAGGGTTCTCCATCCATCCCGGTCCTGAGCAATCTTCTCCAACTGTCACAAGACTACGATTTTTACAACACTCAAAGGACTACGTGGGTCACTCAGTACCCATACCTATTGGTTGTATCCCTACCCATGTCGTCCTGAAAGGAATATTCACCGAAGCTCTTTAAAAAAAAGGGTACTGAGCGACCCACCTCGTCCTGAGAGGAATACCCACTGTAATTTCGGTCAACCCAGACTGAAAGTTAAGCATGTTGTCATCACTAAAAATATGGGTACTGAGCGACCCACGTAGTCCTTAGCGTGCAGTTCAAAATCACCTGTTAATTTATAAATAACAGCTGAATAAAATTATTTTAAAATAGGGGAATATGAACATCCATAGAAACATGGAAAAGTCACAAAATTGCATGTAGATGCATGCAATAGAAGGTTAAGTTAGTTTTACGGATATATTTTGTGGTACATTCTACAACCAAGTATTTTATCTGTTTTCAAATAATTTCCAATGCCTGGACAATGAGTTTTTATTGGTTCAAAACAGAAATTCTTCTTTGGCATTAAAATTAAAGGTGGTTAACACTTTGTTTCCAATGAAATACGTTTCTGTTGCAGGTTGAAAGTGTCGAGGAGGATGGTGTATATATCCGAAACATGAAGCAACAGGGGGACTACTTTGTGTTTCCCAATGTTGAGAATTCATGGTTTGTGTATGCCACAGAGATCAAAAGGATCATGCCACCACCAACCATTGACAATCGCTTGAAACATTTTTTCCCATAAACTTTTGCAGCACAACATTGACACTGGCTTTAAACTGTATAAACTTGAGCAGTGTACTGTCTAGTTTTTTTTAAATACATGTATATCATTTGATGTTTATCTACTCAGAATGTAAGGTGATGATGATGTGTGAACTGTGTTGGTATGCTGTGGTCATCCAAGTGGATAGCGTGTGGTGTTGGATAAATGCATCTTTCTCACATGACATGTAAATAGTGTGTTCTTTTTCACTGTCATCTTATTTCTGTTTTACTTGTCTGAGGCTTAATAAAAGAAGCAGATCAAAATTTCCTTTTTAAGGAAAAAAGAATGTATTGACTTGGTGATTTGTATCGAATGTTTATTCTCTCATTTATTCAACTAAACGGAGCAAGTCTGCATCTGTGATCATTGTGTGACACTTGATTATCCAATATATTGTTGGAAACATGTTGAAACAAGTATCTGGCCATTTTCCATGTTATGCATAAATTAATATTGTTCCATTTTCCAAGTTTGTGTAAAGTTATGATAATGCTAATACAAAGTTTCATCTGTAGAAATTATTAAGGGATACCTTGTTCACCAAATTATCATTAGACATGTTGGAAAAGTGTGTATCTATAGCATATTTAAGATGCATTCTGATCATGATGCCACATCATGCTTTTTTGTTTACGTTTGTGTAAGGTTATGTTAAAAATGGTGTCAAGTTGAGTTAAAACCCAAACTTTTCGCAATTGCTTGAAATGGTGAAACACTCTTTGATGCCACTTTCAATAGATTGATTATGTATAGAGCATTGTTTTAGCCAGGATCTTTTTCATAGTGGTGCAATGCATTTTTTATTTATTAGAAATTAAAAAGTCTTTTGTCACGGTGTCAAGTTAAGATGGTGAACTGAGCAATTTCCATTTTATGTCTTTAATGAGCTTTTAGTACAGTGTGCTATATTTATTTTTTCTTCAATATAAAGAATAATTGATTTGCATTCATGCTAATGGAGTAATATTTTTTGTCTTTAAGAAATGTTTAAATTGAAGAGGATTTTTAACATATTTTTACAAGCCGAACAGAAGGCAACCACAATTAGAGCCAGGATATGTGTATCAATCCTTTCTGCTGTTGATAATTGTTAAACCTCTATTAGATGAGACCCTGAACACATTTTTAAAACACAATTGCTGTAATTATGCATGTTACATTGATTTTGAATGGCAGTTAAGGCTGCGGTGTAAAGTTAAGTTAAGACAAATGCTAACCTCTAATTTGACTAACAATTATGATTTTATTTCATTTTTTCTTGACCTAGGATCAATAATATCATTAATACTTGGATGTTGAAGCTGCAATAAAGTTTTTGTGTTGAATAGTTTATCTTTTGTGGCTCTTTTTCTGAATGTGTGGTGGTGTCAAGTTAAGATAAGACTCCAAACTGTCTTCTTCAAATACAACTAAACTAAAGACTGCATTCAGTTTTTCTTTTCTGTACAGTTTAGACATCACCTAATGCATCATATTTATGTGAAATAAAGAGTGTATCAGAAAGTTTATTTTGAAATATTTGTGTCACACCAATACTCAGCACCTCTGTACTCTTGACCATTATTCAAAGAGGCCTCTACCTTTTCCTCAGTCGTCGGTATTCTTTCTGTACGGATGGCTTCGTATCTTTTTTTCAGGCCGAGAGACAGGTCAGCGTTCTTTTCTTCAATCGAAGGACGACGTAACTTTTGGCGGGGAGGGTGACGTCATCATCGGCGTCTTCTCTCTGGAGTAATGACACAACTTCTCACTTGGATGGTGACGCAATCATTTTTCGCCGGCCCTGGGCGTCGGTTTTCAGGGATATATATATACCTTCTGCATGGACATGATCAAACTCTGCCATTTTCCAGCCAATAGCAGGATCCCCATTTAAGACAAAGCCACTCCCTCAAAAAGTCTCCAGTGTCGTTCTCTCTTCTAACCAATGGAAACACTTTCCCGCGCACATGGGCATGGAATGTTTCAACTAAGCTATGGCTGGTGGAGCCACAATAATTCTATAGATATATCATCTACAGCCGGAAGAACCATATTATGTTAATCATAAAGAAGTAAATAACCTAATCCAAGGGGGAGGGGAGATCTTGCCACATCGTGTAAATTAAAGTGATCCTTTCTCCTTCTTTTCTGTGTGAGTTCAGATGAGGAACTATTATACTACTGTATATTGTTATGAGTTGCATGTTTATGCATGTGTTAAAAAATGGACACTTAAGAATGTAGAAGCCAGCCAGGCCTCAAATAAATGTAGTTATTAGAGAACCAGCCATGCCTAGAAAGTAGTTTGTTGTGGTGAGATGGTGGACATTGCAAAATGAAAATGATTTTACTTTGACAAAACTTTGACAGTGATTACGTCATACAGTGCTTGACGGCGTCATATTCAGTTCTGGACAGCGTAATGATTTTGGGAGAGAGAGAGGGGCGAGATTGGTCTCAAGTGAGAGGTTGGGGCATTGAACGCGAGTGAAACAGGATGGATGGAATTGAAATGATCCCCGATCTCAGAATGATGTGACTTGCTTCAAGGACGGAATGTCTGAGCCTCCCTTATCAGACACAACTCTTGGTGGAGACTTTGAGTGTTGAATCGGCAAAATGTTGGCTGGCCATAGCTACCTTCGGTGACAAACGTCATGCCCATACTGGAAGAAGAACGGTTGACGTCTGCCCTCTAAATCTGATGGACTCCAGTTCTGGGTCGCCCTGGTCTCCTTTAATGACCCAGGATGATGCCGTCCCAACCCTCCCTTCTCCCAAGACCCACACCTTGTGTCAGTCGTCACCTCATCCATTGAACAACAACCGCCAGGGTCAACGGTCCTGACCCCTTCAGCAGTCTTGAACTCTCTCTCTTCCCAGATAAGTTACACGTTTTAGTATAGGCTGGCTGGCTACATTAGGATTGAGTGATTATTTAGCAACCATTATCTATCTTCTTAGTCATTAGTAAAGTCAGTTGAATTGTGGATGTCTACACTCATTTTCTCTGTTGTCTAGTTCGCCCTTAACAGCAGGGAAGATGGGTAAATGTTACAGGATGGTATCGTGTTTCCCTAAACAATCTATTAGTTAAAGCTAATCAGAGTACTGGTCCTGTAAGTGTAACAGTAGGCATAGCTTTCTTGGCGAATACTACACTTTGTGTAGGCCTATCTTTCTTGGTGAGTACGACACTTTGTGTAGGCCTAGCTTTCTTGACGAATACGACTGATGCCGCTGCCGGTAAACTTGCACTAATAATGTTGCCTTCAGGACTGAACTGCACGAGTTTGGATGCTTTTCATTGAAAGCCAATGTATAAGTACTACATTACATATGTTACTACTTGTTTGTCATGTGTCAATCTACTTATTGCAGTCAAATTGATTTTGCGTACTCCTTTGAAAACGCTAATTGACTGATTCATACTAAATCGATTGAAAACATACAGAAAGGACTATCATCGATTTGAACAAAATAGAAATGAACATGGTCGGAAGACAATTGAACATGAATGTTACAGACATGACTAAACTGAATAGAACTAAATTAGCATAAAGTGTGGGTTGACGTCAGTACGGCCTACAACGCTTCATCAGCACGTCACCAGTGTCCAGTCAGTGACGTCAGGGCTGCCACGTCTGTGCAAGACTACAGGAGCAGTGACGTCAGGGCTGCCACGTCTGTGCAAGACTACAGGAGCAGTGACGTCAGGGCTGCCACGTCTGTGCAAGACTACAGGAGCAGTGACGTCAGGGCTGCCACGTCTGTGCAAGACTACAGGAGCAGTGACGTCAGGGCTGCCACGTCTGTGCAAGACTACTGGAGCAGTGACGTCAGGGCGGCCACGTCTGTGCAAGACTACAGGAGCAGTGACGTCAGGGCTGCCACGTCTGTGCAAGACTACTGGAGCAATGACGTCAGGGCTGCCACGTCTGTGCAAGGCAACAGAAGCAGTGACGTCAGGGCGGCCACGTCTGTGCAAGACTACTGGAGCAGTGACGTCAGGGCTGCCACGTCTGTGCAAGACTACTGGAGCAGTGACGTCAGGGCTGCCACGTCTGTGCAAGACTACTGGAGCAGTGACGTCAGGGCTGCCACGTCTGTGCAAGACTACTGGAGCAGTGACGTCAGGGCTGCCACGTCTGTGCAAGACTACTGGGGCAGTGACGTCAGGGCTGCCACGTCTGTGCAAGACTACTGGAGCAGTGACGTCAGGGCTGCCACGTCTGTGCAAGACTACTGGAGCAGTGACGTCAGGGCTGCCACGTCTGTGCAAGACTACTGGAGCAGTGACGTCAGGGCTGCCACGTCTGTGCAAGATTACTGGAGCAGTGACGTCAGGGCTGCCACGTCTGTGCAAGACTACTGGAGCAGTGACGTCAGGGCTGCCACGTCTGTGCAAGGCAACAGGAGCAGTGACGTAGTCATCCGACGCCGCGGGCACATCGCGTGCTGCGCAGCAAAGGACAGGGCAAGTCTCTCGGCGTCTCGAGCCTCTGTCGCCCGCCACGAAGCAGTCTGGAACAGTCGCTGCAAGATGGCGGCAGTAGCAGTACCTAGGTAGTGCCGACTTTGTCAAAATCATTGTGCCAGATGCCAATCGCGATTTTAATGCTGCCGGAAATGGGAAGCTAATGGGGTTATCTTGACTATTCCCACTCACGTCCTGGTGGATAAAAACGAACACAAGCCTTCTGCATCGCACCCACCCCCTTCTCCATTCCTCTCCTCCTCTCATCTCATCGCCACCCACCCCTACCACCACCACAATTCCCCATTCCAAACTCAACGCGAGGACTTGCATCATAACAGCTGCAGCTTTGCAGACACCAACAGGCGTCAATACTCTGGCTAACTCCACACCTCTGTGCGCGTGTGTGTGTGTGTGTGCGCGTGCGTGCGCGCGCGCGCGTGTGTGTGCACCGCCTTCACTACTTCCACTGTCACCCTATCCACCACATCCACTGTCATCCCACCCCATTCGCCTCCACTATCATCCCAGCCCATCCACCTCCAGTGTGTGTGTGTGTGTGTGTGTGTGTGTGTGTGTGTGTGTGTGTGTGTGTGTGTGTGTGTGTGTGCGTGCGTGCGCGCGCGCGCGCGTGTGTGTGCACCGCCTTCACTACTTCCACTGTCACCCTATCCACCACATCCACTGTCATCCCACCCCATTCGCCTCCACTATCATCCCAGCCCATCCACCTCCAGTGTGTGTGTGTGTGTGTGTGTGTGTGTGTGTGTGTGCGTGCGTGCGTGCGCGCGCGCGTGTGTGTGCACCGCCTTCACTACTTCCACTGTCACCCTATCCACCACATCCACTGTCATCCCACCCCATTCACCTCCACTATCATCCCAGCCCATCCACCTCCACTGTCATCCCATCCCATCCACCTCCACTGTCATTCCATCCCATCCACCTCCACTGTCATCCCATCCAATCCACCTCCACTATCATCCCATCCAATCCACCTCCACTGTCATCCCATCCCATCCACCTCCACTATCATCCCATCCAATCCACCTCCACTGTCATCCCATCCCATCCACCTCCACTGTCATCCCATCCCATCCACCTTCACTGTCATCCCATCCAATCCACCTCCACTGTCATCCCATCCCATCCACCTCCACTGTCATCCCATCCCATCCACCTTCACTGTCATCCCATCCCATCCACCTCCACTGTCATCCCATCCAATCCACCTTCACTGTCATCCCATCCCATCCACCTTCACTGTCATCCCATCCCATCCACCTCCACTGTCATCCCATCCCATCCACCTTCACTGTCATCCCATCCCATCCACTGTCATCCCATCCAATCCACCTCCACTGTCATCCCACCCAATCCACCTCCACTGTCATCTCATCCCATCCACCTCCACTGTCATCCCATCCAATCCACCTCCACTGTCATCCCATCCAATCCACCTTCACTGTCATCCCATCCCATCCACCTCCACTGTCATCCCATCCAATCCACCTCCACTGTCATCTCATCCCATCCACCTCCACTGTCATCTCATCCCATCCACCTTCACTGTCATCCCATCTAGAGGTGCCACTTTTTCCTTTCTCCTTAAATGCGTACTACAAGTAGATGTACATGGCCACGGGCAGTGTTTTCCTCTGCACTAGCTTTCGACTTCGGACTCATCTCCTAACATAACACACGGTACTTTTCTTGCAAGTGATCGTAAGCTTTACATGCTGGTAGAAAATGTATTTCATCTTCCCTCTCCGTACAAAATGGACAGAGTGCATTTTGTTTATTTCTGTACATCTTATTTGCGTGCAAATAACTAATTTCATGCCTGAATCTAACGAAGGAGATATTTAAGTGCCGGGGTCGGTTGTACAGTTACTGAAAAAGAATAAATGACAAGCAACCGACAAAAGTTCTTTCTTGAGCAGATGGGGCCCTGAAAAGGGCCGTTTGGGGGTGATTCTGCAGCAGATGGGGTCTTGAAAAGGACCGTTTGGGGGTGATTCTGCAGCAGATGGGGCCCTGAAAAGGGCCGTTTGGGGGGTGACTCTGCAGCAGATGAGGGAAGTTCCCGCTACGGGATGGAGAGGCAGCGGGTTGGCAGGGGCGTGCTCTGGGTCTCTCACAGCGAGCTTTCGAAGCCACAGCTTCTTCGGCTTTCATTGCGTACACCGCCATTCATTCACACAGATCTAAATCCTAATTCTCTGAGATATGTCTGAATAGTTTCTGCCCTGCTTTGTTTGCCTTGCTACTGAGCCTCACAGCATTAAATATGCTTTTGTAGGCAGCCTATGTATAGTCAGTTTACCCAGTTTCAACCAGTATCTTACTGCTTACTGCTTACTGCTTACTGCTTACTGCGAGGAAACGTTCCACGTCTCCACAGACTACATGACTGGGCGTTATTACCCTTTATCCTAAAAACTCTTGGCATAGGAAGTGTTCGCTTTCTCAACTGTCCAGTCCTTTCTCTAACCCCATATTTCCAAGCCATACAATAGAGTCGGCCGTTCTTGTGCATTAAACACTGAATAACTTTGTGAATATAGAAGTTCTTTTACTCTTAAGGTTCCACGTCTTTAACATATGAACACCCTTTTGCTTTACTCTGCTATGATCTTCAAGGATGGCATCAATGGGCATTTTCGTCGTAAACATGTTTACTGATGAACAACTTCTAAATTCTGTCCTTCGAGGTGCCATTTTGGAAAAGCTTCCATACCGTCCGAGGAGAGGGGTGTGAGAAAGCCAGCCCAGCATGCGGGAAACACTAGTGGCCTCGTCCGAGGAGAGGGGTGTGAGAAAGCCAGCCCAGCATGCGGGAAACACAAAATGGAGGGAAACACAAACAGGTGTGACACAACATCTGACTGGCTGCGTGATGGCGGGGTTATTTCCCTTCGAATCGTCAGATTATTTTGCCATTATATGTGCTAATCACCGCGAATTCAATGATAATTAACTGACCAAAATCGCTGGCCAGTCACATGATGTTGCGTGCTAGCTTGTACGGCCAGCCAGCTTGACCGTCTTTCCACACCCCTCTCCTCGGACGAGTCCATTATTGTGGCCCGTTCATGGAAGCTTTTCTGCCTTTTTTCATCTTAAGACAGAGGTCCGCCTAATCTGAATACATTTTCTGTTGGTCTTGCCAATGTTTACAGTCAAAATGAACTTTAGCATACTCGAACAAGATTGTTAATCTGCTTCTGCACGCCAGCAGGCGTGGTGGTCATCAAAACGGCAACATCAGCAAAGAGCAGGGGGAATATTTCGGCCATTCCAGGCATTAGTTGCACACCATTTTTCTTTTTTCTCGCACGTATTTCGCCACAGATTCGATATACATAGAAAACAAAGGAAGGAGTCGGTACGGCCGCCTGTTTCACCCCGACCGAACGATAAAATCAATCGGACAGTGAATTTCGCTATCGAACACACAATTTGACTTGCTTGTGTTGGCTTTGAAAATTAACATTCATCTTGTTGACACTCATGTTTTCCATAATTTTTCACAGTTGGTCTTTGTACCTGGAGTCAAAGGTTTTCATATAGTAAAAAAGACAGACACAAATTGCCCCGGCACTCTCCATGTACGTGTTTAAGTACGATTGAATGAAGGGCAACAACGTGGTAAATAGGTAAATGCTGGGCTCGGAATCCCGCCTGTTCCACGCACATTTTCTTTTCTCAGTGTAACCACAGTGGCGGGCGTCTTGCTCCGGCTGCCGTGAGGACTCTGTACATGCACAGAGTAATGGAATGCCTCTGTAGTTTCCGTGTTTAGCATATCGCCCTTTTGTCTAGTGGAATCATTACCAAGCGTGACCACAACTCAGGTAAATAAAGTTTCAAATATGGAGTTAAGCCCTGATTAGAAAAGGAGCAAAATTAGAGGCAACTTCCCATTAGTCCATCTGGATCTGGAGCCTTAGAAGCTCGTCATTTCTTCTGGCCACACCCCAGATAGCCAGATTTCTGATGCCCCTGCCAGGGCTCCACAGGGCCCCACAGGGCCCCACAGGGCCCCAGCTGGATGGCCCATCAGTCGGGAAAAGGACTGGGCCTGCGTGGCCCTTTCACAGCCCAGCGCGCGCCTGACGCATGCATCCCGCTGTACAATTGCAGGGCAAGTGCCGGGCCAGCCCAGCTGTAGCTCCATCTTAGCCCAACTGGGCCCCGTTTTGGCAGGATTCTCACCCCCTCTTGGGGCCCTACTGGGGTCCCCCGCTCAGGGCCCGCTAGGTTGGCCCAGCAGGGGCCTCAACATGGCCCGGCCCTCTGGCTATCTTTGGCGTGACTTCATGACGAATTTCTGCATCCAACAGTTCATGGTGCACGTTATCACCCCTCAATACCTTCGTGTTCAAGACTGCGATTAGTTGGAAACACTTTCGAACTTGCTTTTCCATGTTCCGATATATATCTATGTTTGATTGTTGCATTGATGGCCATGATGATTTCCTTATTAGGAACCAAAACGTTTTAAATGCATTCAATTGAAATGATTTGGGTTTTTTAATAAGAGTTTTGTATATATTTCTGGATTCTACATATATTGCATTTGCTTCTTTAGAATTGCGTTTACTGAGACATCCAAAGACCTCCCATTGTTCCTGGCGTCAAGGCATCAGCGGTCAAACCAAAAGGTCCGGGGCGAGGTGTTTTCTGCCTACCGTGACCTCTCTCTTCACGCTCTCTGCACACCAGGTTAGAGCTAGAGTGCACTGCAACGATGGAGAATGTATGGAAGTGTCAATGGGTGTACTTGCAATATCTTTCTGCTGTGCCTACTCAATTACTATTAGCCTTTCTCGAAAGCAGTTTACTTTAGTTGGATCCCAGATTAAGTTTTAATATGGCATGGTGGGTGTGTCAAATATATTTAGCAATTTGGGGACCAAATGCTATTTCAACTGGCGGGTGGTGCGAATCGACTCTGGTAGCAACATGTGGATCAATACATGTACTGCACAGTGAGTAACAAGCAGCTACAGGGCAACCATCGAGTACGCTGTCACAGTGAGTAACAAGCAGCTACAGGGCAATCATCGAGTACGCTATCACAGTGAGTAACAAGCAGCTACAGGGCAACCATCGAGTACGCTGTTACAGTGAGTAACAAGCAGCTTCAGGGCAATCATCGAGTACGCTTTCACAGTGAGGATACGGGTAAGTAAATCGACCCGAATTTTTCAACCAGTAGTACCGTTTACAACTGCTCAGTGGAACATATTACATTTGAGGATATTCCCGAAGTTATTGACATACTTGTCTTGCGACACTCTGAAAGAAAATTAGAGAATGAGAGAGAGGGGGAGAGGGAGAGAGGGAGAGAGACAGAGAGAGAGAGACAGAGAGAGAGAGAGAGAGAGAGAGAGAGAGAACGAGAGAGAGACAGACAAACAGACAGAGAGACAGACAGACAGAGAGAGACAGAGAGTCAGAGAGAAGGAGACAGGGAGAAGGAGAGAGAGACACACAGAGAGAGAGACAGAGATAGAGAGAGACAGAGAGAAGGAGACAGAGAGAGAGAG
>JAWQFJ010002048.1:152075-183813 GCA_034096865.1 Theodoxus fluviatilis
TCAAATTTGGCTTTGCCGTCAAATGTCATTTCAATCATTTTTAGACCGGTAATTTCGAGAATACGACCTTAAAAAACCCACTTTCTCTTCAAGCCTCGATTCTGAAAATTTGATACATTCAATCGGACCTAACTTCCAGTTAGTGTGCAAAATCTCAAGGAAATCCGTCCAGTAGTTTTTGAGATATAAGCCGTGGAGACGGGACAGACAGACAGACACACACACACACAGACAGACAGACTAATAAAGTCTGTAGGACCTCCAGTAAACCTGGAGGGATAAATATAGTATTAACGTACATTCTTTCATCATAATATTATTGTTCATGGTCTTGTTCTAAACTAGCAAGGAATTGGTCTCGTAATCGGAAGGCATAATAAAGATACATTGCTACCTTGCGTGTTTTCATGTATCCACGTCCATCTATCAAAAAGGTGGCATCAGCAGCTTCTGGACATTTGATGTATTCATTTATGTATTGATTACGTAGATCATTATACAAAGGACAATAAAATAGAAAATGTTTCTCATTCTCAATCTCACCACAAAGGAGGCAATGTTGGTCTATATTGTGGCTGCGCATAGATTGTTTGTTACCAGGTAAATCATTCACTCCAAATCTAAACCGGATAAATACATCTCTGAATTTTTTAATCTCAATGTATTCTAAGTATTTTTCACTTTCTAAGGTTCTTTTGAAGGATCGATACATTCTGAATCTTTCACTTTCACGAATTTTGCTGTTCCAGCTCTGCATATAGCAATCTTGCAGCCTATTTTTCAAGTTTACAAGAAAACTTCTCTCAGTAGTAGCGCCTCCATTCCTCCAAATATATACGCATAGCCGGCCTTGCATATTACATTCGCAACTAACTTTGCCCAGTTTCGATCATCTGGGATCTTTGTGTTAGACAACATGAGGTATGCTTGCCTGGGTAGCCTATCAGCGGTCATTTTAGTAAGTTTTAACCAGTACTTTATTGCTCTCATTGTAAAGTTTATATGGCAAGTGGAAACCTTTATGTTTCTCCATAAACCAAACTGTTAGGTGTTCTAGTATAGTCCACATTTAAAAAGCGTTTGCAAGCTAACAGGTGAGCTTTTTCTACACTTTTATGTTCCTCAAGACCCCATAGCTCTGCCGCGTATAGTAGGGAAGACTGGACCTGTGCGTCATAGAGACGGAAAAATATTCTAGGTTTCATATTCTTAAGACTCCACATCATTTTAAACAGATGCATTGTTTTTTGTTTTGTTGCAGTAGCCAAGCTGAGAGAGAGAGAGAGAGAGAGAGAGAGAGAGAGAGAAAGAGAGAGAGAGAGAGAGACAGAGACAGAGAGAGAGAGAGAGAGAGAGAGAGAGAGAGAGAGAGAGAGAGAAAGAGAGTGTGTGTGAGAGAGAGAGAGAGAGAGAGAGAGAGACAGACAGACAGACAGACAGACAGACAGACAGACAGATAGACAGACAGACAGACAGACAGACAGACAGACAGACAGACAGACAGACAGACAGACAGACAGACAGACAGAGACGTAGACTAGTACCAGAGATGGCTGGAACCAGAGAACAACATTCATTCTTACTCGTTTTCTATTTTCTTCCTTGTTTTCACGGAACATCAGACAGGCTTGCATTTTGATCTTCGGTGGGGAAATGTACTTTCCTCAAAGGTCAGACCTCCACACCACAATTCACACGTTGCTCAGTCTGCACACACGTTGCTCAGTATACACACACGTTGCTCAGTATACACACACGTTGCTCAGTCTGCACACACGTTGCTCAGTCTGCACACACGTTGCTCAGTCTGCACACACGTTGCTCAGTATACACACACGTTGCTCAGTATACACACACGTTGCTCAGTATACACACACGTTGCTCAGTCTGTACATACGTTGCTCAGTATACACACACGTTGCTCAGTCTGCACACACGTTGCTCAGTCTGCACACACGTTGCTCAGTATACACACACGTTGCTCAGTATACACACACGTTGCTCAGTCTGCACACACGTTGCTCAGTACACACACGTTGCTCAGTCTGTACATACGTTGCTCAGTATACACACACGTTGCTCAGTCTGCACACACGTTGCTCAGTATACACACACGTTGCTCAGTATACACACACGTTGCTCAGTATACACACACGTTGCTCAGTATACACACACGTTGCTCAGTCTGCACACACGTTGCTCAGTACACACACGTTGCTCAGTCTGCACACACGTTGCTCAGTCTGCACACACGTTGCTCAGTATACACACACGTTGCTCAGTCTGTACATACGTTGCTCAGTATACACACACGTTGCTCAGTATACACACACGTTGCTCAGAATACACACACGTTGCTCAGTATACACACACGTTGCTCAGTCTGCACACACGTTGCTCAGTCTGCACACACGTTGCTCAGAATACACACACGTTGCTCAGAATACACACACGTTGCTCAGTCTGCACACACGTTGCTCAGTCTGCACACACGTTGCTCAGTATACACACACGTTGCTCAGTCTGCACACACGTTGCTCAGTACACACACGTTGCTCAGTCTGCACACACGTTGCTCAGTCTGCACACACGTTGCTCAGTACACACACACGTTGCTCAGTCTGCACACACGTTGCTCAGTCTGTACACACGTTGCTCAGTCTGCACACACGTTGCTCAGTCTGCACACACGTTGCTCAGTCTGCACACACGTTGCTCAGTCTGCACACACGTTGCTCAGTCTGCACACACGTTGCTCAGTCTGCACACACGTTGCTCAGTCTGCACACATGTTGCTCAGTCTGCACACACGTTGTTCAGTCTGCACACACGTTGCTCAGAATACACACACGTTGCTCATAATACACACACGTTGCTCAGTCTGCACACACGTTGCTCAGTATACACACACGTTGCTCAGAATACACACACGTTGCTCAGTCTGCACACACGTTGCTCAGTCTGCACACACGTTGCTCAGTCTGCACACACGTTGCTCAGTCTGCACACACGTTGCTCAGTACACACACACGTTGCTCAGTCTGCACACACGTTGCTCAGAATACACACACGTTGCTCAGTCTGCACACACGTTGCTCAGTACACACACGTTGCTCAGTCTGCACACACGTTGCTCAGAATACACACACGTTGCTCAGTCTGCACACACGTTGCTCAGTACACACACGTTGCTCAGTCTGCACACACGTTGCTCAGTCTGCACACACGTTGCTCAGTCTGCACACACGTTGCTCAGTCTGCACACACGTTGCTCAGTCTGCACACACGTTGCTCAGTCTGCACACACGTTGCTCAGTCTGCACACACGTTGCTCAGTCTGCACACACGTTGCTCAGTCTGCACACACGTTGCTCAGTCTGCACACACGTTGCTCAGAATACACACACGTTGCTCAGTCTGTACACATGTTGCTCAGTCTGTACACACACATTGCTCAGCCTGCACATACATTGTTCAGCCTACACACAGTTGATCAGCCTGCACACAGTTGCTCAGCCTGCACACAGTTGCTCAGGCTACATACGTGTTGCCAGTGACCAGCGAATCAGAACTAATGCAGTGATGGATTTCCTGTCAGTCAAAGTCTACACTTCCACACACACACCAACACCACACCTACACTTCCACACACAGCTACACTTCCACACACACACCTACATTTCCACACAAACCTACACTTTCACACACCAACACCACACCTACACTTCCACACACACCTACACTTCCACACACACACCAACACCACACCTACACTTCCACACACAGCTACACTTCCACACACACACCTACATTTCCACACAAACCTACACTTTCACACACCAACACCACACCTACACTTCCACACACACCTACACTTCCACACATCAACACCACACCTACACTTCCACACACACCTACACTTCCACACACACCTACACTTCCACACACACCTACACTTCTACAGACACCAACACTTCCACACACACCTACACTTCCACACACACAGGTTACACTTCCACACACACAGGTTACACTTCCACACACCAACACCACACCTACACTTCCACACACCAACACCACACCTACACTTCCACACACACCTACACTTCCACACACACATACACCACACTTACACTTCCACACACACCTCCACACACACCTACACTTCCACACACCAACACCACACCTACACTTCCACACACCAACACCACACCTACACTTCCACACACACATACACTTCCACACACACCTACACTTCCACACACACCTACACTTCCACACATACCTAGTCACTTCCACACACACCTACACTTCCACACACACCTACACTTCCACACACACCTACACTTCCACACATACCTAGTCACTTCCACACACACCAACACCACACCTACACTTCCACACACACCTACACTTCTACACACACCTACACCACACCTACACTTCCACACACACCTCCACACACACCTACACTTCCACACACCAACACCACACCTACACTTCCACACACCAACACCACACCTACACTTCCACACACACATACACTTCCACACACACCTACACTTCCACACACACATACACTTCCACACACACCTACACTTCCACACACACCTACACATCCACACACACCTACACTTCCACACACACCTACACTTCCACACACACCTACACTCCACACACACCTACACTTCCACACACACCTACACCACACCTACACTTCCACACAACAACACCACACCTACACATCCACACACACCTACACATCCATACACACCTACACTTCCACACACACCTACACTTCCACACACACCTACACTTCCACACACACCTACACTCCACACACACCTACACTTCCACACACACCTACACCACACCTACACTTCCACACACACCTACACTTCCACACACACCTACACTTCCACACACACCAACACATCCATACACACCTACACTTCCACACACACCTACACCACACCTACACTTCCACACACACCTACACTTCCACACACACCTACACTTCCACACACCTACACCACACCTACACTTCCACACACACCAACACTTCCACGCACACCTACACTTCCACACACACCTACACCACACCTACACTTCCACACACACCTACACTTCCACACACCAACACCACACCTACACTTCCATACACACCAACACCACACCTACACTTCCACACACCTACACCACACCTACACTTCCACACACACCTACACTTCCACACACCTACACCACACCTACACTTCCACACTCACCAACACTTCCACGCACACCTACACTTCCACACACACCTACACCACACCTACACTTCCACACACACCTACACTTCCACACACCAACACTTCCATACACACCTACGCTTCCACACACCAACACTTCCATACACACCTACACTTCCACACACCTACACTTCCACACACACCTACACTTCCACACACACCTACACTTCCACACACACCTACACTTCCACACACACCTACACTTCCACACACACCCACACTTCCACACACACCTACACCACACCTACACTTCCACACACACCAACACTTCCACGCACACCTACACTTCCACACACACCTACACTTCCACACACACCTACACTTCCACACACACCTACACTTCCACATACACCTACACTTCCACACACACCTACACTTCGACACACACCTACACTTCCACACACACCTACACTTCCACACACACCTACACTTCCACACACACCTACACTTCCACACACCAACACTTCCATACACACCTACACTTCCACACACACCTACACCACACCTACACTTCCATACACACCTACACTTCCACACACACCTACACCACACCTACACTTCCATACTCACCTACACTTCCACACACCTACACCACATCTACACTTCCACACACACCTACACTTCCACACACACATACACCACACCTACACTTCCAGCAAACCTACACTTCCACACACCTACACCACATCTACACTTCCGCACACACCTACACATCCATACACACCTACACATCCATACACACCTACACTTCCACACACACCTACACTTCCATACACACCTACAGTTCCACACACCAACACCACACCGACACTTCCACACACACCTACACTTCCATACACACCTACACTTCCACACACCTACACCACATCTACACTTCCACACACACCTACACTTCCACACACACCTACACTTTCACACACACCTACACCACACCTCCACACACACCTACACCACACCTCCACACACACCTACACTTCCACACACACCTACACTTCCACACACACCTACACATCCACACACACCTACACTTCCACACACACCTACACATCCACACACAACTACACTTCCACACACACCTACACATCCACACACACCTACACCACACCTACACTTCCACACACACCTACACATCCACACACACCTACACTTCCACACACACCTACACCACACCTACCCTTCCACACACATCGGAGTACACTTCCACACATACCTAAACTTCCACACACACCTATACATCCACACACACCTACACTTCCACACACACCTACACCACACCTACCCTTCCACACACATCGGAGTACACTTCCACACATACCTACACTTCCACACATACCTACACTTCCACACACACCTACACTTCCACACACACCTACACTTCCACACACACCTACACTTCCACACACACCTACACCACACCTACACTTTCACACATACCTACACCACACCTACACTTCCACACATACCTACACTTCCACACATACCTACACTTCCACACACACCTACACTTCCACACACACCTACACCACACCTACACTTCCACACATACCTACACTTCCACACACACCTACACTTCCACACACACCTACACCACACCTACACTTCCACACATACCTACACTTCCACACATACCTACACTTCCACACATACCTAGTCACTTCCACACACACCTACACTTCCACACATACCTACACTTCCACACATACCTACACTTCCACACATACCTAGTCACTTCCACACACACCTACACTTCCACACACACCTACACCACACCTACACTTCCACACATACCTACACTTCCACACACACCTACACTTCCACACACACCTACACTTCCACACACACCTACACCACACCTACACTTCCACACATACCTACACCACACCTACACTTCCACACATACCTACACTTCCACACACACCTACACTTCCACACACACCTACACCACACCTACACTTCCACACATACCTACACTTCCACACATACCTACACTTCCACACATACCTAGTCACTTCCACACACACCTACACTTCCACACACACCTACACTTCCACACACACCTACACATCCACACATACCTACACTTCCACACATACCTAGTCACTTCCACACACACCTACACTTCCACACACACCTACACTTCCACACATACCTACACTTCCACACATACCTAGTCACTTCCACACACACCTACACATCCACACACACCTACACTTCCACACACCAACACCACACCTACACTTCCACACACATCGGAGTACACTTCCACACACACCTACACTTCCACACACACCTACACATCCACACATACCTACACTCCACACACACCTACACTTCCACACACATCTACACTTCCACACACACCTACACTTCCACACACACCTACACTTCCATACACACCTACACCACACCTACCCTTCCACACACATCGGAGTACACTTCCACACATACCTACACATCCACACACACCTACACTTCCACACATACCTACACTTCCACATACATCGGAGTACACTTCCACACATACCTACACTTCCACACATACACTTCCACACATACCTACCCTTCCACACACATCGGAGTACACTTCCACACAAACCTACACTTCCACACAAACCTACACTTCCACACATACCTACACTTCCACACACATCGGAGTACACTTCCACACATACCTACACTTCCACACACACCTACACTTCCACACACACCTACACTTCCACACATACCTACACTTCCACACACACCTAGTCACTTCCACACACCAACACCACACCTACACTTCCACACACACCTACACATCCACACACACCTACACTTCCACACACACCTACACTTCCACACACACCTACACTTCCACACACACCTACACTTCCACACACCAACACCACACCTACACTTGCACACACACCTACACATCCACACACACCTACACTTCCACACACACCTACACTTCCACACACACCTACACTCCACACACACCTACATTTCCACACACACTTACACTTCCACACACACCTACACTTCCACACACATCTACACTTCCACACACACTTCCACTTCCACACACAGAGTGAATTTGAAGAATTCTGGCTGGGCTGTCGCTGCTAAGGTGGGATGCAAACTGTGTACAAGTTTCTCAGCACAAAAGGCATCAAAAGCTCTTGTCAGTGACCATTGTCATTGCAGTGGTGGCAGCACTGACTTTGTTCCTCCCCATGATCCAGTATATGGCAGGTCATAAGTAGTAGTAAATTCTTGGTGGAAATGGCAGTAATTTACTGGTGGAAATGTTAGTGACTTATTGGTGGAAATGGTAGTAACTTATTGGTGGAAATGGTAGTGACTTATTGGTGGAAATGGTAGTAACTTATTGGTGGAAATGGTAGTGACTTATTGGTGGAAATGGTAGTAACTTATTGGTGGAAATGGTAGTAACTTATTGGTGAAAATGGTAGTGACTTATTGGTGGAAATGGTAGTGACTTATTGGTGGAAATGGTAGTGACTTATTGGTGGAAATGTTCATGAATTATTGGTGGAAGTGGTGGTAATTTATTGGTGAAAGTGGTGTAACTAATTGGTGGAAATGGTAATAAATTATAGGTGAAAATGGCAGTAACTTATTGGTGGAAATGGTAATAAATTATAGGTGAAAATGGCAGTAACTTATTGGTGGAAATGGTAATAAATTATAGGTGAAAATGGCAGTAACTTATTGGTGGAAATGGTAATAAATTATAGGTGAAAATGGCAGTAACTTATTGGTGGAAATGGTAATAAATTATAGGTGAAAATGGCAGTAACTTATTGGTGGAAATGGTAATAAATTATAGGTGAAAATGGCAGTAACTTATTGGTGGAAATGGTAATGAATTATTGGTGAAAATGGTAGTAAATTGCTGATGGAAGTGGTAGTAATATATTGGTGGAAATGGTTATGCATTATTGGTGGAAATGGAAATAAAGTATTGGTGAAAATTTTAATGAATTTTTGGTGAAAATGATAATGAATTATTGATGAAAATGGTAGTATATTGTTTTGCAAAAATGATAGTAAATTATAGGTTGAAATGGTAGTAATTTATTGGTTAAAGTGGTAGTACATTATTGGTTGAAATGGTTATGAATTGTTGGGGAAAATGGTAGTAAATTGTTGGTGGAAAATTGGCAGTAAATTGTACTTTTGTAGATGGAAGTGGTAGTAAATTATTGGTAAAAATGGTAATAAATTATCGGTGGAAATGGTAATGACGTTTAGGTGGAAATTGTAATGAATTATTGGTGAAAATGGTAGTAAATTGTTGGTGAAAATGGCAGTAAATTGTAGATGGAAGTGGTAGCAAATTATTGGTAAAATGGTAAATTAGTGGTGGAAATGGTAATGAATTATAGGTGGAAATTGTAATAAATTATAGGTGGAAATGGTAATAAATTATTGGTGAAAATGATTATAAATTATAAATAGAAATGGTTATAAATTATTGGTGGAAATGGCAATAATTGAGGGAAATTGTAGTAACTTATTATTGGTAGAAATGTTAAGGGAAAACATTTGGGGTTGAAATACAACATGGTAAACAAAAATGGGGGGGGGGGGGGGGGGGTTAGTAGGTCAGTGTGAGCTTTTATTTTTTTTCTTCTTTTTATGAAGAGGCCAAATTGAAAATATTTCAAACTTTCTTTCACTGAAACATTTTTTAAACTTAAAAAGCAGATTTCCTGAATGCTAGTGGGGTAGTGATCTAAGTGAAGAAGGGACAGTGCTCACACAGTTTGTTGATTGCCATACATTTCTTGCTTTCTTTGTTTCTTACTTTCTTTCTAAGTTTCTTTCTTTCTTTCTTTCTTTCTTTCTTATGATTGAAAATAAAGTTTAGGGTCAGCAGAAAAAACAAGGTTGGCAGGGTCGTCGTAACCACAACTTTTTTTGTTGTTGTCGCCAACTGAAATATTCTTTGACATAGACTGGAGACAAAGAATACATCTAAGGCAGTAAATAAATAATCGACCTTGTTTAAGGAATACTAATTGATACTTGACATTCACACAGTGGAAACATTCCCAACACTGAAATAAATCCTGCAAGCTCGATCTATGAGAGGAATGGAACCCCCAACATTGACAGCCACTTCACACAGCACACAGCCTGGCTGCTCTACAGCTTTGCTGGTGGACATAGAAAACACAGGCAGAAGCTTTCACAAGAAAATATGACAATCTACAACATCATTCTTCTTCCGTACAGCCAAGAAGTTTACACCATGTGGCGTGGCCTACTCTGAAAGAAACACCAGGCCAGTATGTCACAGGGGGAATAGGCAATTCTTTCAAGGATTCAAAAAAACAACTTCTGCAAGCATGTGTGACACAAATACTGGTGATGTGTGACACATATAATGGTGATGTGTGACACCTATAATGGTAACGTGTGACACAAATAATGGCGATGTGTGACACAAATAATGGTGATGTGTGACACAAATAATGATGATGTGTGTCACACATAATGGTGATGTGTGACACACATAATAGTGATGTGTGACACACATAATGGTGATGTGTGATACACATAATAGTGATGTGTGACACACATAATAGTGCTGTGTGACATGCATAATAATGATGTGTGACACACATACTGGTGATGTGTGACACAAATAATGGTGATGTGTGACACTAATAATGGTGATGTGTGACACAAATAATGGTGATGTGTGACACAAATAATGGTGATGTGTGATACAAATAATGGCGATGTGTGTCACACATAATGGTGACGTATGACTGCTGGAGGAAGATTTGGTGAGAAGAGGGAGAAATCCCAAAGACAACAATGAAGGGGGAAATGAAGGCCACAAAGAGAAAACAGCCAAGTCAGGCCGGGATGCTGGAGACGAGAATCAGTGCAGGTTCTACAGGTGTGTGATGAGCAGCAAGCCAAGGAGATGCAAACATGAAATCAAAGTTCTAAACAAAATGTCTGGCACCAGTACCAGCAGCAGGATCACGAGCAGCAGCAGGAGGAGGAGCAGCAGGAGGAAGACGGGGGAACAGGAAGGAGCCAGAGGAGGCTCTAAAGTTGGAGGAAAGGAGGAAATATAGTAACACATGCAGTAAGGAAGGTCACACACACACACACACACACACACACACACACACACACACACACACACACACAGAGAGAGAGAGAGAGAGAGAGAGAGAGAGAGAGAGAGAGAGAGAGAGAGAGAGAGAGAGAGACAGAGAGAGAGACAGAGAGACAGAGACAGAGAGAGAGAGACAGAGAGACAGAGAGAGAGAGACAGAGAGACAGAGAGACAGAGAGACAGAGAGAGAGACAGAGAGAGAGAGAGAGAGAGAGAGAGAGAGAGAGACAGAGAGAGAGAGAGAGAGAGAGAGAGAGAGAGAGAGAGAGAGAGAGAGACAGAGAGAGAGAGACAGAGAGACAGAGAGAGACAGAGAGAGACAGAGAGAGAGAGACAGAGAGACAGAGAGACAGAGAGAGAGAGAGAGACAGAGAGAGAGAGAGACAGAGTGGTTAGCGCACTGGACCCACAATCAGTGGGTACGGCGCTCGAAGCTGCGCTCGAAGTTGAGGGCTGAGTTGGAAAAAATTGTGAAAGCTAACTTTGGCGCGTTCATCCGCAGCCTAGTTGCATGCTCCCCAGGGAGTTGAGACGGTGTTGGAGTGATGAAAAAAAAAGGTAGCCCGATCGAAGCTGCGCTGCAAACTGCGCGGTTCACAGAGTTGCATCCTTGAGCAAGATGCTTAACCCACATTGCTTCTCCCCACCCAGGAGTGAAACCGGGTATCAAACGGCCCTCTTCAGGGCTACCAAACGGCCCTCCTCAGGGCTTTACAGGTCTTTCGGATGGGACCTTCATAAACCGAGGTCTAGTGTGTGATACGCATGCACAACATCAATCGCGCACTATAAAGATCCTGACGCTCATGTCCTTGACGGGTGAGTGCCGGCCACAGACAAAATATACCCAGCACGCACAACTCCCCACCCAGGAGTAAAAAAAAAACCAACCGGGTGTCTGCAGAATCTTCACATTGTTGAAGGTGGCAGACTAGAGAAAGAAGAAGAAGAAGAAGAAGAAGAAGAAGAAGAAGAAGAAGAAGAAGAAGAAGAAGAAGAAGAAGAAGAAGAAGAAGAAGAAGAAGAAGAAGAAGAAGAAGAAGAAGAAGAAGAAGAAGAAGAAGAAGAAGAAGAAGAAGAAGAAGAAGAAGAAGAAGAAGAAGAAGAAGAAGAAGAAGAAGAAGAAGAAGAAGAAGAAGAAGAAGAAGAAGAAGAAGAAGAGAGAGCTCGAAGACTTTTGGGGAAGGGATTAACACCAAAGACAATAAAGTAGCAGCGACTGCTATGACTATACACCACGCAAGGACACAGCTCATTACCGATCTATAGTATCCATGGTCGTCGTAGTACTCGTGGCTCCGATCTGAGTGCTGGTGATGCGCCTGCTGTGTGTGCGAGGCGTCCTGAGCAACATCGTACATGTCCATCATATTCATAGTCAATCCGTGCACGCCGGCTTTGCCTCAGTCAAGTCGACAAATAGTATATTCCACTTGCTGCACCGATCAAAATTCATCCCAGGTGATCAGACACTCTTACATCATTAGTTACATGCACGCAAACATCGGCACCACGTACACGAGAAGCCACGCTCCCGAAAATCGGCTGGCAGTCCCAAGCCAGCACATGATGAGATTCACCCTCCTCAGCAGCCTACCCGAGAAAATTAATGCAGAGACAGAAGGTCAGAGGTTAGAGCTCCTGCTGTGAAAGAAGGCGTTTTGCCTTACTCTTGAAACAGGTATCCAAAGGAAACCACCAGCAACCTTCATGTATTTTTAATGGTGCCAACTTGACACAAATATTCAACAAATCAATGCACGAAGTACCACAACAAGACTGCTAGCTTCGGTAAAGCAGAGGTTGGATAGGTTAGAGGTCAACATGGTCGTTGCATCTGCCCGAGCGACCTACAGTAGGAGGCGATAACGCGGATCTCCAGCTGAAATGAAGTGTTATCAACATCTGTGCTTCGTTCTCATTATCATTTTGTCCCACGCGAGGACTATCGATGGAGAAATACACCGAGCAAAGCCCACCTCGCACAGAGCGCGGCGAGAGCAGCAGAGAGCGGACGTGGCTGCCTCCGACCTACATCACTCGCTGCAGTCTGAGATGATAACCGATGATGCTAACCCCGGTGCCAACCGAAGTTCTGAAGTTTGGCTCTACTCCCTTTGTGGGGCGATCCTCGTGGGACTGAGTGGAATATTCCCGCTGGCTGTCATCCCTCTGGAAACTGGAGCTGCGTTAAAGCATGGTGGCAAGTATAAATAACGAAACGTATTGTTGTCGTCGAACCTAACTTAGTGCGGCTCTTCCTTCGTGGCAATGTGCTGTCAAACGGCTTGAAATGTCTCTCTCACTATGGGATCTTGCGTTTGGTGTGTATCCTCTATTTCGTCTGCCTCCTGGTTTATGTGTTCACGCGCGTTTACTCTATGTACATTACATGTACATTACCGCCAAATCCGCTGGTTTTTAATGAGTTAATGTGACCGAGCACAAGCCAAGGGAAGAAGCAGATGAAATTCGATCGTCTGCTACAGTGGGAAGTCGACCCGTTTTGCGCATTTTGAAACTTGTCTTTTCGACTGCTACTTGTAATAGTTGTATTGAGTCGTTGCATGATTGCGTTCTTTGAAAGATTTCACTGTTGTGATGTCACCATGCGAAGTCGACGTGCGTCAAGAATTGCGAAAACTTTCGGTGCTTAATCAATGATCACTGAGTCTGACGTGCAGAAGTCCGAGAAGTTTAGCAAACACACGTGTCAAATAGAATCACAGCAAACGACACATGCACGTTTTCAGTTAAGAATGGTTTGCATAAGTGAGATTGGTTTTATCCACTGCTTGCTCTGTCACGTGCTTCAGAGCTTGTTATGAGATAAATTTGAGATAAATTTTTATCTGTTTTTGTTTCTGGAAACCGACCATTTCATCAACAAGTTTCATTACAAAAAATGGTGTTCACCTCTCTCCACTTTGCATGTTGCACATTGCTAAATTCAAACGCCAGAGTAACCTGCCAGTGAATGTGTAAAGATGCTGCACAGGGACCAGCATCAATCATGTGTACCCACCCAAAAATAGTGTTGAGACTACAAGTAGATATTGAAATATGAAAAGAGATAGTCTGCTTCTATCAAAACACTGTCACTTAACATTTGCAGTGAGAATTCTGTAGCAATGTAAAGACTATCAGTCAGCAACCTCAGATAGCTTCACCTACTTGAGTAGCAGTGATATCAGGGCTGGCCCCAGGGAGTGCTTCAGTTTTGGTCACTGTTGTCTTGACCCCACATTGGCTGCTGTAATGAGGTGACAGTCATACCCTGCTGCCTGTTATGTAGTGTGCAGGCTGTTGTAGTGTGCAGGCTGTTGTAGTGTGCAGGCTGTTGTAGTGTGCAGGCTGCTGTTGTAGTGTGCAGGCTGTTGTAGTGTGCAGGCTGCTGTTGTAGTGTGCAGGCTGTTGTAGTGTGCAGGTTGTTGTAGTGTGCAGGCTGTTGTAGTGTGCAGGCTGTTGTAGTGTGCAGGCTGTTGTAGTGTGCAGGCGGTTGTAGTGTGCAGGCTGTTGTAGTGTGCAGGCTGCTGTTGTAGTGTGCAGGCTGCTGTTGTAGTGTGCAGGCTGCTGTTGTAGTGTGCAGGCTGCTGTTGTAGTGTGCAGGCTGTTGTAGTGTGCAGGCTGTTGTAGTGTGCAGGCTGCTGTTGTAGAGTGCAGGCTGTTGTAGTGTGCAGGCTGCTGTTGTAGTGTGCAGGCTGTTGTAGTGTGCAGGCTGTTGTAGTGTGCATGCTGTTGTAGTGTGCAGGCTGCTGTTGTAGTGTGCAGGCTGTTGTAGTGTGCAGGCTGTTGTAGTGTGCAGGCTGCTGTTGTAGTGTGCAGGCTGCTGTTGTAGTGTGCATGCTGTTGTAGTGTGCAGGCTGCTGTTGTAGTGTGCAGGCTGTTGTAGTGTGCAGGCTGTTGTAGTGTGCAGGCTGTTGTAGTGTGCAGGCTGTTGTAGTGTGCAGGCTGCTGTTGTAGTGTGCAGGCTGCTGTTGTAGTGTGCAGGCTGCTGTTGTAGTGTGCAGGCTGCTGTTGTAGTGTGCAGGCTGTTGTAGTGTGCAGGCTGCTGTTGTAGTGTGCAGGCTGTTGTAGTGTGCAGGCTGCTGTTGTAGAGTGCAGGCTGTTGTAGTGTGCAGGCTGTTGTAGTGTGCAGGCTGCTGTAGTGTGCAGGCTGCTGTTGTAGTGTGCAGGCTGTTGTAGTGTGCAGGCTGCTGTTGTAGTGTGCAGGCTGCTGTTGTAGTGTGCAGGCTGCTGTTGTAGTGTGCAGGCTGCTGTTGTAGTGTGCAGGCTGTTGTAGTGTGCAGGCTGTTGTAGTGTGCAGGCTGTTGTAGTGTGCAGGCTGTTGTAGTGTGCAGGCGGTTGTAGTGTGCAGGGTGTTACTTGTAGTGTGCAGGCTGTTGTAGTGTGCAGGCTGTTGTAGTGTGCAGGCTGTTGTAGTGTGCAGGCGGTTGTAGTGTGCAGTTTGATGGATGGTAAGGATTGGTAGTTCTAAGCAATTTTATGCTTGAATTGGTGTGCATGTGTGTGTGTGTGTGTGTGTGTGTGTGTGTGTGTGTGTGTGTGTGTGTGTGTGTGTGTGTGTGTGTGTGTGTGTGTGTGTGTGTGTGTGTGTGATTTCATTATAAGGCCACTGTAATTAAAGTAGTGTGGGGTTTCAATGCTTCTTATATGTAGCCATGTGTCCATGTTGAAAAGTTGGCTGTTGGTTACAAAGGAATGACCCCTGAACAGTTTAGAAATCAGTGATATATACACGTATATATATCACACTTACAAGAGGTTCGAAACTCAAGTTCCAAATCTTGACAGCTTCCATGCAATGATATTTTTATACGAAAGCTGAAACATCAAATTTATATGAAAAGTGATAGTTGCTTGAACTTTGCTGATGGTGGGCCTCAACCCGGGGGCTGAGTGCTTATGTCACTGTACCAGCAGTTGCTTGTGGCTGATGGGGCTGTGCTTAAGTCACTGTACCAGCAGTTGCTTGTGACTGATGGGGCTGTGCTTAAGTCACTGTACCAGCAGTTGCTTACAAGTGACTGATGGGGCTGTGCTTAAGTCACTGTACCAGCAGTTGCTTGTGGCTGATGGGGCTGTCACTGTACCAGCAGTTGCTTGTGGCTGATGGGGCTGTGCTTAAGTCACTGTACCAGCAGTTGCTTGTGGCTGATGGGGCTGTGCTTAAGTCACTGTACCAGCAGTTGCTTGTGGCTGATGGGGCTGTCACTGTACCAGCAGTTGCTTGTGACTGATGGGGCTGTGCTTAAGTCACTGTACCAGCAGTTGCTTGTGGCTGATGGGGCTGTGCTTAAGTCACTGTACCAGCAGTTGCTTGTGGCTGATGGGGCTGTGCTTAAGTCACTGTACCAGCAGTTGCTTGTGGCTGATGGGGCTGTGCTTAAGTCACTGTACCAGCAGTTGCTTGTGGCTGATGGGGCTGTGCTTAAGTCACTGTACCAGCAGTTGCTTGTGACTGATGGGGCTGTGCTTATGTCACTGTACCAGCAGTTGCTTGTGGCTGATGGGGCTGTCACTGTACCAGCAGTTGCTTGTGGCTGATGGGGCTGTGCTTAAGTCACTGTACCAGCAGTTGCTTGTGGCTGATGGGGCTGTGCTTATGTCACTGTATCAGCAGTTGCTTGTGGCTGATGGGGCTGTGCTTGTGTCACTGTACCAGCAGCTGCTTGTGGCTGATGGGGCTGTGCTTAAGTCACTGTACCAGCAGTTGCTTGTGGCTGATGGGGCTGTGCTTAAGTCACTGTACCAGCAGTTGCTTGTGACTGATGGGGCTGTGCTTATGTCACTGTACCAGCAGTTTGCTTGTGGCTGATGGGGCTGTGCTTATGTCACTGTACCGAGCAGTTGCTTGTGGCTGATGGGGCTGTGCTTAAGTCACTGTACCAGCAGTTACTTGTGGCTGATGGGGCTGTGCTTATGTCACTGTACCAGCAGTTGCTTGTGGCTGATGGGGCTGTGCTTAAGTCACTGTACCAGCAGTTGCTTGTGGCTGATGGGGCTGTGCTTCAGTCACTGTACCAGCAGTTGCTTGTGGCTGATGGGGCTGTGCTTAAGTCACTGTACCAGCAGTTTCTTGTGGCTGATGGGGCTGTGCTTAAGTCACTGTACCAGCAGTTTCTTGTGACTGATGGGGCTGTGCTTAAGTCACTGTACCAGCAGTTGCTTGTGACTGATGGGGCTGTGCTTATGTCACTGTACCAGCAGTTGCTTGTGGCTGATGGGGCTGTGCTTAAGTCACTGTACCAGCAGTTACTTGTGACTGATGGGGCTGTGCTTATGTCACTGTACCAGCAGTTGCTTGTGGCTGATGGGGCTGTGCTTGTGTCACTGTACCAGCAGTTGCTTGTGGCTGATGGGGCTGTGCTTCAGTCACTGTACCAGCAGTTGCTTGTGGCTGATGGGGCTGTGCTTAAGTCACTGTACCAGCAGTTTCTTGTGGCTGATGGGGCTGTGCTTAAGTCACTGTACCAGCAGTTTCTTGTGACTGATGGGGCTGTGCTTAAGTCACTGTACCAGCAGTTTCTTGTGGCTGATGGGGCTGTGCTTAAGTCACTGTACCAGCAGTTGCTTGTGGCTGATGGGGCTGTGCTTAAGTCACTGTACCAGCAGTTGCTTGTGGCTGATGGGGCTGTGCTTAAGTCACTGTACCAGCAGTTGCTTGTGGCTGATGGGGCTGTGCTTAAGTCACTGTACCAGCAGTTGCTTGTGGCTGATGGGGCTGTGCTTAAGTCACTGTACCAGCAGTTGCTTGTGGCTGATGGGGCTGTCACTGTACCAGCAGTTGCTTGTGGCTGATGGGGCTGTCACTGTACCAGCAGTTGCTTGTGGCTGATGGGGCTGTCACTGTACCAGCAGTTGCTTGTGGCTGATGGGGCTGTCACTGTACCAGCAGTTGCTTGTGGCTGATGGGGCTGTGCTTAAGTCACTGTACCAGCAGTTACTTGTGACTGATGGGGCTGTGCTTAAGTCACTGTACCAGCAGTTGCTTGTGGCTGATGGGGCTGTGCTTAAGTCACTGTACCAGCAGTTGCATGTGAATTATGGGGCTGTGCTTGTGTCACTGTACCAGCAGTTGCTTGTGGCTGATGGGGCTGTGCTTAAGTCACTGTACCAGCAGTTGCTTGTGACTGATGGGGCTGTGCTTAAGTCACTGTACCAGCAGTTGCTTGTGGCTGATGGGGCTGTGCTTAAGTCACTGTACCAGCAGTTGCTTGTGACTGATGGGGCTGTGCTTGTGTCACTGTACCAGCAGTTGCTTGTGGCTGATGGGGCTGTGCTTAAGTCACTGTACCAGCAGTTGCTTGTGACTGATGGGGCTGTGCTTAAGTCACTGTACCAGCAGTTGCTTGTGGCTGATGGGGCTGTCACTGTACCAGCAGTTGCTTGTGGCTGATGGGGCTGTGCTTGTGTCACTGTACCAGCAGTTGCTTGTGGCTGATGGGGCTGTGCTTAAGTCACTGTACCAGCAGTTACTTGTGACTGATGGGGCTGTGCTTAAGTCACTGTACCAGCAGTTGCTTGTGACTGATGGGGCTGTGCTTAAGTCACTGTACCAGCAGTTGCTTGTGACTGATGGGTGTAGTCATTCAAGCTGCACGGTCCCAGAGTTGCTTCCTTAGCTCAGAGCTTTCCTCACATTGCTTCTCCCCACCCAGGAGTACAATGAGTACCCACCCAGGAGTACAGTGAGCACCCACCCAGGAGTACAGTGAGCACCCACCCAGGAGTACAATGAGCACCCACCCAGGAGTACAATGAGCACCCACCCAGGAGTACAATGAGCACCACAAAGACTGAGCTGGAAAAGTTTGAAAGCTAACTTTAGTGTGTACATCCACAGCCTTGGTTTCATGTTCCCCAGGGAGTTCAGAGATGGTGAGTAGTGACAAGAAAGAGCAGTCTGGTGACCAGGGGTCAAAGTGTGTGCTTTGAGCACCACCCACACTGGGAGGGGGGGGGGGGGGAATGGGGGGGGGGGAGTCACCAGACAATAAGTAGTCTTACCTTTTCCTATTCCCTTCTAGACACTCCTACAGTATGGCATAAGAAATTATCAAGCCAGCAAATGATCCAACTTTTCTAAATGACCACATAGCCAAAGGATGTAGGGGGACCTTAAACTTCTGCTACACCACAGAGATTTGCTGGCTGTCACTGTGACTGTGAGCCTGGTTGGTTCTGTTGAGTAGGCGGCTTTATGTAGTCAACTGTCATGATAAGGAGGCTGCGTGATGGAGTTGTATCAGTCACACAAGCCTGCTGCACCTGTCTCTCTGTCTCCTCCTCCCCCCCCCCCCCCCCCCCCCCCCCACCCCCTTGCTACAGCAGGGTGGAAGGCCTGGTGGTCTGGAAGTACTCAGTAGCTGTTGCAGACAGGAAACTTGGAGAGGTAGATACAACAACAGCTGCTGGGGAAGGGGGGGGGGGTGTGTGCATATCAGATTGAGAGCCATCCATCCCACCTGGCCACAAAGGAGGGACTAATGCCATGGGGCTATAAAGGCAGTGTGTTCATTGCTTTCTTATGAGCACTGCTGCAGCCCTGAGTATCAGTTTCCATTGATGTCCTCTGATAGCAGAATATATTTGCATATCAATCATGCCCTGTACACCAACTGATCAAGAGAATACCTTGGCACTTGTCAGATACATATTTGATAGCATTTGTATGGGTGCTGTAGAAATGCAAGGATCCAAGATGGATGGTTTTAGACACCAAGAACAGTGCAGTCCTTGCTTTGATGGCATAGAAATAGATCACCTTGAACAGTAACTAGACATATTGTTTTAACTATTTAAGAGTAAAGAAAATAGTCACATGATGACAAAATGATTATTACAACTGACAACAGTCCATAACTTTTTTCTTTTCCCAAAACCCTTTTACTTTTAGTGTAAGCCTTACAGTATTTAATTAATTTGGCCTTTTTAAAATATTGATGCGGATACTCAGCCTCTAAATGTTTCAGAGTAAGTGACATATATTCATGAGTGTGTATACTCCGGTTGTGGTGCCTGTTCGGAAAGGACTTGCTTGTTGACAAAAGTGCGTTTGACAGTGAGAATGCAACAGCCCTGCATGCACTTTGCACTAAAACCTTAAGTTGCAGTTTTTATGTTAGGAATCATCAGATAATAGCTGTGGTTGAGAGACTCTCTCTCTCTCTCTCTCTCTCTCTCTCTCTCTCTCTCTCTCTCTCTCTCTCTCTCTCTCTCTCTCTCTCTCTAATAGCTGCGGTTGAGAGACTCTCTCTCTCTCTCTCTCTCTCTCTTCTCTCTCTCTCTCTCTTCTCTCTCTCTCTTCTCTCTCTCTCTTCTCCCTCTCTTCTCTCTCTCTCCTCTCTCCCCTCTCTCTCTCTCTCTCTCTCTCTCTCTCTCTCTCTCCTCCTCCTCTCTCTCTCTCTCCTCTTCTCTTCTCTCTCCCCACCCCCTTCTCTCTTCCCTCCCCCCCCCCCCCCCCCCCCCCCCCCCTATTGACCAACTGTGTCTCCCTAGCCCTATGCATTTTGTAAGAGGTGAATAACTAGAGAAATTGTGACTTGTTTATATTTTTACAACCCTAATGATTTTATATGTTCAGTGGCCTTAAATAGCTTTCAAACCTGATAGGACATAGAATTATATTCATCCATCATCCATTCATCTCTGTCTTTAATTAGCAAACGCCACAACAAACCAGTCACCAAACACCACAACAAACCAGTCTCCAAACGCCACAACAAACCAGTCACCAAACACCACAACAAACCAGTCACCAAACACCACAACAAACCAGTCTCCAAACACCACAACAAACCAGTCTCCAAACACCACAACAAACCAGTCACCAAACACCACAAACCAGTCTCTAAACGCCACAACAAACCAGTCTCCAAACACCACAACAAACCCGTCTCCAAACGCCACAACAATCCAGTCTCCAAACGCCACAACAAACCAGTCTCCAAACACCATGACAAACCTGTGTCAGTGTGTAGGTGGCTGGCTGTGTCAGTGTGTAGGTGACTGGCTGTGTCAGTGTGTAGGTGGCTAGCTGTGTCAGTGTGTAGGTGGCTGGCTGTGTCAGTGTGTAGGTGGCTGGCTGTGTCAGTGTGTAGGTGGCTGGCTGTGTCAGTGTGTAGGTGACTGGCTGTGTCAGTGTGTAGGTGGCTAGCTGTGTCAGTGTGTAGGTGGCTGGCTGTGTCAGTGTGTAGGTGACTGGCTGTGTCAGTGTGCAGGTGGCTAGCTGTGTCAGTGTGTAGTTGGCTAGCTGTGTCAGTGTGTAGGTGGCTGGCTGTGTCAGTGTGTAGGTGGCTGGCTGTGTCAGTGTGTAGGTGGCTAGCTGTGTCAGTGTGTAGGTGGCTAGCTGTGTCAGTGTGTAGGTGGCTGGCTGTGTCAGTGTGTAGGTGGCTGGCTGTGTCAGTGTGTAGGTGGCTAGCTGTGTCAGTGTGTAGGTGTCAGTGTGTAGGTGGCTGGCTGTGTCAGTGTGTAGGTGGCTGGCTGTGTCAGTGTGTAGGTGGCTGGCTGTGTCAGTGTGTAGGTGGCTAGCTGTGTCAGTGTGTAGGTGGCTGGCTGTGTCAGTGTGTAGGTGGCTGGCTGTGTCCGTGTGTAGGTGGCTGGCTGTGTCAGTGTGTAGGTGGCTAGCTATGTCAGTGTGTAGGTGGCTGGCTGTGTCAGTGTGTAGGTGGCTAGCTGTGTCAGTGTGTAGGTGGCTAGCTGTGTCAGTGTGTAGGTGGCTGGCTGTGTCAGTGTGTAGGTGGCTAGCTGTGTCAGTGTGTAGGTGGCTAGCTGTGTCAGTGTGTAGGTGGCTAGCTGTGTCAGTGTGTAGGTGGCTAGCTGTGTCAGTGTGTAGGTGGCTAGCTGTGTCAGTGTGTAGGTGTCAGTGTGTAGGTGGCTGGCTGTGTCAGTGTGTAGGTGGCTGGCTGTGTCAGTGTGTAGGTGGCTGGCTGTGTCAGTGTGTAGGTGGCTAGCTGTGTCAGTGTGTAGGTGGCTAGCTGTGTCAGTGTGTAGGTGGCTAGCTGTGTCAGTGTGTAGGTGGCTGGCTGTGTCAGTGTGTAGGTGGCTGGCTGTGTCAGTGTGTAGGTGGCTAGCTATGTCAGTGTGTAGGTGGCTGGCTGTGTCAGTGTGTAGGTGGCTAGCTGTGTCAGTGTGTAGGTGGCTGTCTGTGTCAGTGTGTAGGTGGCTGGCTGTGTCAGTGTGTAGGTGGCTGGCTGTGTCAGTGTGTAGGTGGCTAGCTGTGTCAGTGTGTAGGTGGCTGCTGGTCAGTGTGTAGGTGGCTAGCTGTGTCAGTGTGTAGGTGGCTGGCTGTGTCAGTGTGTAGGTGGCTGGCTGTGTCAGTGTGTAGGTGGCTGGCTGTGTCAGTGTGTAGGTGGCTGGCTGTGTCAGTGTGTAGGTGGCTAGCTGTGTCAGTGTGTAGGTGGCTGGCTGTGTCAGTGTGTAGGTGGCTAGCTGTGTCAGTGTGTAGGTGGCTGGCTGTGTCAGTGTGTAGGTGGCTATCTGTGTCAGTGTGTATGTGTCAGTGTGTAGGTGGCTGGCTGTGTCAGTGTGCAGGTGGCTAGCTGTGTCAGTGTGTAGGTGGCTAGCTGTGTCAGTGTGTAGGTGGCTAGCTGTGTCAGTGTGTAGGTGGCTAGCTGTGTCAGTGTGTAGGTGGCTGGCTGTGTCAGTGTGTAGGTGGCTAGCTGTGTCAGTGTGTAGGTGTCAGTGTGTAGGTGGCTGGCTGTGTCAGTGTGCAGGTGGCTAGCTGTGTCAGTGTGTAGGTGGCTAGCTGTGTCAGTGTGTAGGTGGCTAGCTGTGTCAGTGTGTAGGTGGCTAGCTATGTCAGTGTGTAGGTGGCTAGCTCTGTCAGTGTGTAGGTGGCTAGCTATGTCAGTGTGTAGGTGGCTAGATGTGTCAGTGTGAGGTGGCTGGCTGTGTCAGTGTGTAGGTGGCTGGCTGTGTCAGTGTGTAGGTGGCTGGCTGTGTCAGTGTGTAGGTGGCTGGCTGTGTCAGTGTGTAGGTGGCTGGCTGTGTCAGTGTGTAGGTGGCTGGCTGTGTCAGTGTGTAGGTGACTGGCTGTGTCAGTGTGTAGGTGGCTAGCTGTGTCAGTGTGTAGGTGGCTAGCTATGTCAGTGTGTAGGTGGCTGGCTGTGTCAGTGTGTAGGTGGCTGGCTGTGTCAGTGTGTAGGTGGCTGGCTGTGTCAGTGTGTAGGTGACTGGCTGTGTCAGTGTGTAGGTGGCTGGCTGTGTCAGTGTGTAGGTGACTGGCTGTGTCAGTGTGTAGGTGGCTAGCTGTGTCAGTGTGTAGGTGGCTGGCTGTGTCAGTGTGTAGGTGGCTAGCTGTGTCAGTGTGTAGGTGGCTAGCTGTGTCAGTGTGTAGGTGGCTAGCTATGTCAGTGTGTAGGTGGCTGGCTGTGTCAGTGTGTAGGTGGCTAGCTGTGTCAGTGTGTAGGTGGCTGGCTGTGTCAGTGTGTAGGTGGCTAGCTGTGTCAGTGTGTAGGTGGCTAGCTGTGTCAGTGTGTTGGTGGCTGGCTGTGTCAGTGTGTAGGTGGCTAGCTATGTCAGTGTGTAGGTGGCTAGCTGTGTCAGTGTGTAGGTGGCTGGCTGTGTCAGTGTGTAGGTGGCTGGCTGTGTCAGTGTGTAGGTGACTGGCTGTGTCAGTGTGTAGGTGGCTAGCTGTGTAGTGTGTAGGTGACTGGCTGTGTCAGTGTGTAGGTGGCTGGCTGTGTCAGTGTGTAGGTGGCTGGCTGTGGAGTTGAAGCCTGACCTTTGAGAGAATGTGTGACATTTGCAAGAGGCTTTCTGCACCTTTCAATCCCAACACCAGACAGAAAAGCCAGCCTTCTGATCCTAGGCAAAGCCAGTAAACGTTGACAGTACCACAAAACGTTTGATCTTAAAGATGAAATATTTTGTGTGTGAAGAAAACCAGGCCGTGGGTCATCATAAATTGTTGTTTTTTTTAAGTTTAGATGAGTCACAAGTCTGATGAAAGCAAAAGAAATTACTGTGACAAGCTCCATTTCAGAGAAACCAGTGGATGGGCTTGCTTTGGACAACATGACAGTTTACATAAATTATGTAACACACTTAGGAGCAAAAAAGTATGTGTGCGTGTGTGTGTGCATGTGCGTGCATGTGTCTGAGTGTGTGTGTGTGTGTGTGTGTGTGCATGTGTTTGCATGTGTGTGTGTTGTGTGTGTGTGTGTGTGTGTGTGTGTGTGTGCGTCCATGTGTTTGCATGTGTGTCTGTGTGTGTGTGCGTGCATGTGTTTGCATATATATATATGTGAATGTGTGTGTGTGTGTGTGCGTATGTGTGTGTGTGTGTGCATGTGTGTGTGCGGGAATGCAAATGATAGAATCCCTCAGGGATTTAGGTTACATGTATGCAAATCAGTCTCATGAAAGAATTTCATGTACAAGTATGCAAATCAGTCTCATGAAAGGATTTCATGTACATGTATGCAAATCAGTCTCATGAAAGGATTTCATGTACATGTATGCAACTCAGTCTCATGAAAGAATTTCATGTACATGTATGCAAATCAGTCTCATGAAAGGATTTCATGTACATGTATGCAAATCAGATAGTGCCCTATACAGGCGGCCTACACAGCTGTCAGTACCAGCAGTGAGGGTAGTGAAACATGGGAGGCAACTCTTTTGAGGTTGAACAATTTTCTCCCCCTCCTGTAATGGAAGGGTATGGGAAAGCAGTGCAAGGGAAGTAACTCTTCAACATTTCAGTTGCAAACCTTCATTCAAAGCACACTGTAAGAACGCGGTGTCTTGGGCAACATAACACTGGATTGGGTTCAATGCATCTTTCAACCTACAAAAATTCTGATGAAAAGGAGTTTGAAAACAAGAGAGATGACGTTGGCACAGAAAACTTTGAACTGCTTGAAAGTCATTGAAAGTGCATGCTGTGGAAAGTCATTGAAAGTGCGTGCTGTGGAAAGTCAGTGAAAGTGCATGCTGTGGAAAGTCAGTGAAAGTGCATGCTGTGGAAAGTCAGTGAAAGTGCGTGCTGTGGAAAGTCATTGAAAGTGTGTGCTGTGGAAAGTCATTGAAAGTGCGTGCTGTGGAAAGTCATTGAAAGTGTGTGCTGTGGAAAGTCAGTGAAAGTGCGTGCTGTGGAAAGTGCATGCTGTGGAAAGTCATTGAAAGTGCGTGCTGTGCTTCCTGGTTTGGGGCAGACAGGTGGTCTGCACTCATTACATTGAACTAGTTCTGCATTTGCATTTGATGTACATGTCACTTCAGTCACTTCAGCGTTGCCTTACTGAAAGAACAAGCAGCTGTCGCTACACTCTGCCGTAGGGCATGCACTAACCCGACATTTACTGGCTCACTGGCCCCCGCTCCCCCAGCTGTCTCCGGCCTACTGCTGTTGTCATCAGGCATCATTGATTTCTGGGGACAGTTGAACTCCCGTACATGCAGGCTTGAAAAGGAGTGTACTCAGAAGTAAATCTGCAGTGCCTGACAGCTTGTGGGGCAGTTCACTGTGGCATTCTGCTATCCCTGTGCTGTTGTGTGCACCAATCACAGGAAAACATTTCTCAGAAACCCCTGTGCCCTTTCTCTGACAATGTAGGTCACTATGTCTACCCTGGTTTGCTCTCATGCATCATATGCAGTCTCAGTACCTACATCTACCCTGGTTTGACACATATGCAGTCTCAGTACCTACATCTACCCTGGTTTGCTCTCACACATCATATGCAGTCTCAGCACATTTTTATTTAGTTCTCACATTTACAACATTGGTGTTACAACTTACAGTGACATGTTCATAAATATTCATCTCTCATTGAACTTGTGGAAGCATAATCTTTATGCTGCAAGAATTGGTGGAGAACGGTTGGCTCAAGTATCCAGAGCTGTGACAGCAGTGAGTGTGTGTGTGTGTGTGTGTGTGTGTGTGTGTGTGTGTGTGTGTGTTAGGAATATCTACACATTATTTATCAAAAGTCATCAATATGTAGTCCATGAAGATATTCATGCAGTTTATCAGTAATATCACACCCTTGTTTTTTAGAATTAGCAGACGTTTGGTTCATCTGCAATATTTTTGTTTCAATTTTTTGAGGATTGTTAGAACATGAGGCAAGATTACCTGAGTCCCTGCTTAGGCGGGGATGAAAGGATTGCCCAGTGGCCAAGAGGTGTGAGAGTACTGCAGAGTCTGGGACACCATACCTGGCATGGAAACACTGCTGACAGAAAAAGGAATGCCTGTGCCTCTAAGACGAGTGGGAAAAGTCAGCTGAAGTGTCTCAATGAGAATGTTGTGGAAATGGATGAGATTGGTAGTGTAGTTGTCAGTATGTAGCAATCCATTTTAAAAGTCTGCTCATCGCTATATCAGAGTGAATTACCATTACTCCTTTTCATGTTGTGGAATATTACCATGGGTGAAATGAGAAGGGAAACAAAATGTGTGGATGAAATGGCTGTAGTGCGTTACCGTGGAGGAAACAGCTCAGTGGGGAAAGGCGTGCCTGGTGCAAGAAAGAGTAAAAGTGCAATGGCACTTGCGAAGACAATTGCTGTGTGTATCGCATGATGAGGGAAGAAGTAACACATGCCGAGGTTTTGACAGGATCCCGTGCTTGGCGTGCTTCACTCCACTCCACGGAGAGTGTAGCTTTGCCATTTGGTGAGCACATTGCCTGACTAGATGCTTATCATGTCCCACGTCAGCACAGTAAACAAGTGCGGCTCCAATATTTTCTCACACAAGCTGATGCTGGCACAGAACAGGAAGCTTACCTCGGGGTTGTGGTAGGCATCGGCCATGGTGGCAGTTTCACTCTAGTGGTGCTGAAATGCTGGCATCGGAGAGCAGCCCGTGTGGGCATTGGTTGCAGACTTGTGGATAACCACCGCCACTGTGCAGGATGCAGTCTGTGTGGCCATGAGGAGGGAGAGGTGTGCAGGATAGTCTATGTGGCCCAGCTTTGGGAGTTTTGGGGGGAATCCCTCTTCACGCCTACAGTCAGCCAGATGGTGCTAGAAACCCAAGCCAGGCCTCCACTGACTGCACAACTGTGGGCACTGGCTCTGCTTGCTTGCAGGGAAGGTCAAGGGACACTAATCTAAACCACAGCGGCCAGGCTGAGGCCTATCCACATCTTGTGTAAATCCAGGAATTATCCAGTCTGCCTGCCCAGTGAGTGGGCAGCCACTGCACTTCCTGCCACAGAACTTGGCGCAAAGAGGACTTCTGAAATGTCATGGCATCACACACCCCTCCCTTTCTCTGGGCAACAGCAGTACACCCCTCCCTCTCTCTGGGCAACAACAGTACACCCCTGCCTTTCTCTGGGCAACAACAGTACACCCCTGCCTTTCTCTGGGCAACAACAGTACACCCCTCCCTTTCTATGGGCAACAACAGTACACCCCTGCCTTTCTCTAGGCAACAACAGTACACCCCTCCCTTTCTATGGGCAACAACAGTACACCCCTCCCTTTCTCTGGGCAACAACAGTACACCCCTCCCTTTCTCTGGGCAACAACAGTACACCCCTCCCTTTCTCTGGGCAACAACAGTACACCCCTCCCTTTCTCTGGGCAACAACAGTACACCCCTCCCTTTCTCTGGGCAACAACAGTACACCTCTCCCTTTCTCTGGGCAACAACAGTACACCCCTCCCTTTCTCTGGGCAACAGCAGTACACCCCTCCCTCTCTTTGGGCAACAACAGTACACCCCTGCCTTTCTCTGGGCAACAACAGTACACCCCTCCCTTTCTCTGAGCAACAACAGTATACCCCTCCCTTTCTCTGGGCAACAACAGTACACCCATCCCTTTCTCTGGGCAACAACAGTACACCCCTCCCTTTCTCTGGGCAACAACAGTACACCCCTCCCTTTCTCTGGGCAACAACAGTATACCCCTCCCTTTCTCTGAGCAACAACAGTACACCCCTCCCTTTCTCTGGGCAACAACAGTACACCCTTCCCTCTCTCTGGGCAACAACAGTACACCCCTCCCTCTCTATGGGCAACAACAGTACACCCCTCCCTTTCTCTGGGCAACAACAGTATACCCCTCCCTTTCTCTGGGCAACAACAATACACCCCTCCCTTTCTCTGGGCAACAACAGTACACCTCTCCCTCTCTCTGGGCAACAACAGTACACCCCTGCCTTTCTCTAGGCAACAACAATACACCCCTCCCTTTCTCTGGGCAACAACAGTACACCCCTCCCTCTCTCTGGGCAACAACAGCACACCCCTGCCTTTCTCTAGGCAACAACAATACACCCCTCCCTTTCTCTGGGCAACAACAGTACACCCCTCCCTCTCTCTGGGCAACAACAGCACACCCCTGCCTTTCTCTAGGCAACAACAATACACCCCTCCCTTTCTCTGGGCAACAACAGTACACCCCTCCCTCTCTCTGGGCAACAACAGCACACCCCTGCCTTTCTCTGGGCAACAACAGTACACCCCTCCCTTTCTCTGAGCAACAACAGTATACCCCTCCCTTTCTCTGGGCAACAACAGTACACCTCTCCCTTTCTCTGGGCAACAACAGTACACCCCTCCCTTTCTCTGGGCAACAACAGTACACCCCTCCCTCTCTCTGGGCAACAACAGTACACCCCTCCCTTTCTCTGGGCAACAACAGTACACCCCTCCCTTTCTCTGGGCAACAACAGTACACCCCTCCCTTTCTCTGGGCAACAACAGTACACCTCTCCCTTTCTCTGGGCAACAACAGTACACCCCTCCCTTTCTCTGGGCAACAACAGTACACCCCTCCCTTTCTCTGGGCAACAACAGTACACCCCTCCCTTTCTCTGGGCAACAACAGTACACCCCTCCCTTTCTCTGGGCAACAACAGTACACCCCTCCCTTTCTCTGGGCAACAACAGTACACCCCTCCCTTTCTCTGGGCAACAACAGTACACCCCTCCCTTTCTCTGGGCAACAACAGTACAGCCCTCCCTTTCTCTGGGCAACAACAGTACACCCCTCCCTTTCTCTGGGCAACAACAGTACACCCCTCCCTTTCTCTGGGCAACAACAGTACACCCCTCCCTTTCTCTGGGCAACAACAGTACACCCCTCCCTTTCTCTGGGCAACAACAGTACACCCCTCCCTTTCTCTGGGCAACAACAGTACACCCCTCCCTTTCTCTGGGCAACAACAGTACACCCCTCCCTTTCTCTGGGCAACAACAGTACACCCCTCCCTTTCTCTGGGCAACAACAGTACACCCCTCCCTTTCTCTGGGCAACAACAGTACACCCCTCCCTTTCTCTGGGCAACAACAGTACACCCCTCCCTTTCTCTGGGCAACAACAGTACACCCTCCCTTTCTCTGGGCAACAACAGTATACCCCTCCCTCTCTCTGGGCAACAACAGTACACCCCTCCCTCTCTCTGGGCAACAACAGTACACCCCTCCCTTTCTCTGGGCAACAACAGTACACCCCTCCCTTCCTCTAGGCAACAACAGTACACCCCTCCCTTTCTCTGGGCAACAACAGTACACCCCTCCCTTTCTCTGGGCAACAACAGTACACCCCTCCCTTTCTCTGGGCAACAACAGTATACCCCTCCCTTTCTCTGGGCAACAACAGTACATCCCCCCTTTCTCTGGGCAACAACAGTACACCCTCCCTTTCTCTGGGCAACAACAGTACACCCCTCCCTTTCTCTGGGCAACAACAGTACACCCCTCCCTTTCTCTGGGCAACAACAGTACACCCCTCCCTTTCTCTGGGCAACAACAGTACACCCTCCCTTTCTCTGGGCAACAACAGTACACCCCTCCCTTTCTCTGGGCAACAACAGTACACCCCTCCCTTTCTCTGGGCAACAACAGTACACCCCTCCCTTTCTCTGGGCAACAACAGTACACCCCTCCCTTTCTCTGGGCAACAACAGTACACCCCTCCCTTTCTCTGGGCAACAACAGTACACCCCTCCCTTTCTCTGGGCAACAACAGTACACCCCTCCCTTTCTCTGGGCAACAACAGTACACCCCTCCCTTTCTCTGGGCAACAACAGTACACCCCTCCCTTTCTCTGGGCAACAACAGTACACCCCTCCCTTTCTCTGGGCAACAACAGTACACCCCTCCCTTTCTCTGGGCAACAACAGTACACCCCTCCCTTTCTCTGGGCAACAACAGTACACCCCTCCCTTTCTCTGGGCAACAACAGTACACCCCTCCCTTTCTCTGGGCAACAACAGTACACCCCTCCCTTTCTCTGGGCAACAACAGTACACCCCTCCCTTTCTCTGGGCAACAACAGTACACCCCTCCCTTTCTCTGGGCAACAACAGTACACCCCTCCCTTTCTCTGGGCAACAACAGTACACCCCTCCCTTTCTCTGGGCAACAACAGTACACCCCTCCCTTTCTCTGGGCAACAACAGTACACCCCTCCCTTTCTCTGGGCAACAACAGTACACCCCTCCCTTTCTCTGGGCAACAACAGTACACCCCTCCCTTTCTCTGGGCAACAACAGTACACCCCTCCCTTTCTCTGGGCAACAACAGTACACCCCTCCCTTTCTCTGGGCAACAACAGTACACCCCTCCCTTTCTCTGGGCAACAACAGTACACCCCTCCCTTTCTCTGGGCAACAACAGTACACCCCTCCCTTTCTCTGGGCAACAACAGTACACCCCTCCCTTTCTCTGGGCAACAACAGTACACCCCTCCCTTTCTCTGGGCAACAACAGTACACCCCTCCCTTTCTCTGGGCAACAACAGTACACCCCTCCCTTTCTCTGGGCAACAACAGTACACCCCTCCCTTTCTCTGGGCAACAACAGTACACCCCTCCCTTTCTCTGGGCAACAACAGTACACCCCTCCCTTTCTCTGGGCAACAACAGTACACCCCTCCCTTTCTCTGGGCAACAACAGTACACCCCTCCCTTTCTCTGGGCAACAACAGTACACCCCTCCCTTTCTCTGGGCAACAACAGTACACCCCTCCCTTTCTCTGGGCAACAACAGTACACCCTCCCTTCTCTGGGCAACAACAGTACACCCTCCCTTATCTGGGCAACAACAGTACACCCCTCCCTTTCTCTGGGCAACAACAGTACACCCCTCCCTTTCTCTGGGCAACAACAGTACACCCCTCCCTTTCTCTGGGCAACAACAGTACACCCCTCCCTTTCTCTGGGCAACAACAGTACACCCCTCCCTTTCTCTGGGCAACAACAGTACACCCCTCCCTTTCTCTGGGCAACAACAGTACACCCCTCCCTTTCTCTGGGCAACAACAGTACACCCCTCCCTTTCTCTGGGCAACAACAGTACACCCCTCCCTTTCTCTGGGCAACAACAGTACA
>JAWQFJ010002048.1:183835-188835 GCA_034096865.1 Theodoxus fluviatilis
ACCCCTCCCTTTCTCTGGGCAACAACAGTACACCTCTCCCTTTATCTGGGCAACAACAGTACACCCCTCCCTTTCTCTGGGCAACAACAGTATACCCCTCCCTTTCTCTGGGCAACAACAGTACACCCCTCCCTTTCTATGGGCAACAACAGTACACCCCTCCCTTCCTCTGGACAACAACAGTACACCCCTCCCTCTCTCTGGGCAACAACAGTACACCCCTCCCTTTCTCTGGGCAACAACAGTACACCCCTCCCTTTCTCTGGGCAACAACAGTACACCCCTCCCTTTCTCTGGGCAACAGCAGTACACCCCTCCCTTTCTCTGGGCAACAACAGTACACCCCTCCCTCTCTCTGGGCAACAACAGTACACCCCTCCCTCCCTCTCTGCAACAACAGCACACCCCTCTCTTTCTCTGAGCAACAACAGTACACCCCTCCCTTTCTCTGAGCAACAACAGCACACCCCTCCCTTATCTGGGCAACAACAGTACACCCCTCTCTTTCTCTGGGCAACAACAGTACACCCCTCCCTTTCTCTGAGCAACAACAGCACACCCCTCCCTTATCTGGGCAACAACAGTACAGCCCTCCCTTTCTCTGGGCAACAACAGCACACCCCTCCCTTTCTATGGGCAACAACATTACACCCCTCCCTTATCTGGGCAACAACATTACACCCCTCCCTTATCTGGGCAACAACATTACACTCCACCCTTATCTGGGCAACCACAGGACACCCCCTACACCCCTTCATTCCTTTGGGCAACAACAGTACACCTCCTCACTATGCAACAACAGTATACCCCTTCCTTTATCTAGGCAACAACAGTACACCCCTCCCTTTCTCTGGGCAACAACAGTACACCCCTCCCTTTCTCTGGGCAACAACAGTACACCCCTCCCTTTCTCTGGGCAACAACAGTACACCCCTTCCTTTCTCTGGGCAACAACAGTACACCCCTCCCTTTCTCTAGGCAACAACAGTACACCCCTCCCTCTCTCTGGGCAACAACAGTACACCCCTCCCTCTCTCTGGGCAACAACAGTACACCCCTCCCTTTCTCTGGGCAACAACAGTACACCCCTCCCTTTCTCTGGGTAACAACAGTACTTCCCTCCCTTTCTCTGGGCAACAACAGTACACCCCTCCCTTTCTCTGGGCAACAACAGCACACCCCTCCCTTTCTCTGGGCAACAACAGCACACCCCTCCCTCTCTCTGGGCAACAACAGTACACCCCTTCCTTTCTCTGGGCAACAACAGTACACCCTTCCCTTTCTCTAGGCAACAACAGTACACCCCTCCCTTTCTCTGGGCAACAACAGTACACCCCTCCCTTTCTCTGGGCAACAACAGTACACCCCTCCCTTTCTCTGGGCAACAACAGTACACCCCTCCCTTTCTCTGGGTAACAACAGTACACCCCTCCCTTTCTCTGGGCAACAACAGTACACCCCTCCCTTTCTCTGGGCAACAACAGCACACCCCCTCACTAGGCAACAACAGCACACCCCCTCACTAGGCAACAACAGCACACCCCCTCACTAGGCAACAACAGCACACCCCCTCACTGGGGTGCTGTCAGGAGGCAAGGCTGCACAGAAATCTTTCTCCGTGAGGTGATATTCTCTGCATGGAATCAGGGACTCCATGTTTCCAGCGATGAGAGCTGTACTCATACTGAGGAACGCACATTTGGTGAGTGGTGCTGTCCATTTTAGATACATGTGTAAGCCAATGTACTTGAAGATAGTTTTGAAAGAGATGGCTATCTCAAACAACTGTATAATCTAACTTATCTCTGGTTAGATGAGTAGATGATGGCAGGTTTTCACTTAACCATTTTGAACTTGTTTGATGGAGATGGCACACCCTGCTAATCCTAACTTGTTTTGTCTAGAGTTTTGTTTTTTTCACAGTACATGTTGCTCAAGATCCATCTCTTGACAATGATGAAGGAAGACAAAATGCTACAGTCTGAAAGGAAAATAGCATGCATTAATTTCTTCCATCCTTTACTTGAAGTTGCCTTGATAATTGGACAGCATAAGGAATATTCACCCCCAAGACAGTTTTTTACGATTCCTCACTGGAAATAATATTTTCCTTGTGCAAGAAAGCATTGTCTGCTGGCTGTGTCCAACCAGAACTGCCTGGCTGTGTCCAGAACTGGCTGGCTGTGTCCAACCAGAACTGCCTGGCTGTGTCCAGAACTGGCTGGCGGTGTCTAGAACTGGCTGGCTGTGTCCAGAACTGGCTGGCTGTGTCCAGAACTGCCTGGCTGTGTCCAGGACTGCCTGGCTGTGTCCAGAACTGGCTGGCGGTGTCCAGAACTGGCTGGCTGTGTCCAGGACTGCCTGGCTGTGTTCAGAACTAGCTGTCTTGCCAGCAGCCGATGTTGGAACCCCCCCCCCCTCCCCTGGGAGTGCTGGAGCATGGCAAACCCATCATCCTGGCTGCGGGCACAGGATCTGCACTCTGTAGCACAGCACAGGTCAGTGCAGCATGAGATATTCTGTCTCTGTCTCTCAAGTCCGAGAGACTTGAAGTCCGCCACACTGTAAGCTTTCACACCTCCCCCAAGTGGCAGCCCCAGATGTTGCATGCACACAGTAAACGTCACACTCATCTGTCGGCCTAAGATGTGGGCTGCAGCCATAGTCCTCCACCTTGCCACATCCCCTCCGAGTCCCCACAAGCAGAAGTTCCATACTAGACGGGTTCAATGCTAGATGAGTTGGATACTAGACAGATCTGATCCTAGATTAATTTAATATTAGACACGTTTGACAGTGGACAGGTTCAACATTGGACAGGATCAATACAGACAAGTTTGATACTAGACAGGTTTGATACTAGACAGGTTTGATACTAGACAGAATCTGATACTAGACAGGATCTGATACCAGACAAATTTGATACTAGACAGGTTTGATACTAGACAAGTTTGAAACTAGACAGGTTTGATACTAGACCATTTGATACTACACAGGTTTGATACTACACATGTTTAATACTAGACAGGATCGATACATACAGGTTTGATACTAGACATGTTTGATACTAAGACAGGTTTGATATTTGACAGGTTTAATACTATAGGTTTGATACTAGACAGATTTGATATTTGACAAGTTCATGTCAAAAGTATCGTTAAAAGATACAAATGTCTTGCAGCTAACTGTTCAGATAATTTCACATTGCACAACTTCGTGGACAAATGTCACCAAACTAATTTTCTGATAGCTGTGACAGGCTCTTATGAGTTTTTTGTTGTTGCTTTTTGATAATAATGTATATATATATGCAGTATGTGTTTTTACTGGCAATAATTTAGTAGAGTTGATGGAGTCTGCAGGTGGAACAAAGTGAAGTTCCAGAGTGAAGGGGTCACAGAAGTGTCTTTGAAACCATAAATGTGTCACAGCCTTGTTGCCAAGTTCTTGTATTTCCTCCTTGTTGCCAAGTTCCTGGTCTTTCCTTCTTTTGTGACATTTTTGTTGCCAAGTTCCTGTCTTTCCTCCTTGTTGCCAAGTTCGAGTCGTTCCTCCTTTTGTGACATTTTTGTTGCCAAGTTCCTGTCTTTCCTCCTCTTGTGACCGTCTTATTGCCAAGTTCCTGTCTTTCCTCCTTGTTCAGTTGTTGCCACGTTCCTGTCTTTCCTCCTTGTTGCCAAGTTCCTGTCTTTCCTCCTTGTTGCCATTGTTCTTGTCTTTCCTCCTTGTTGCCAAGTTCCTGTCTTTCCTCCTTGTTCAGTTGTTGCCAAGTTCCTGTCTTTCCTTCTTGTTGCCAAGTTCCTGTCTTTCCTCCTTGTTCAGTTGTTGCCAAGTTCCTGTCTTTCCTCCTTGCTGCCAAGTTCCTGTCTTTCCTCCTTTTGTGACATTTTTGTTGCCAAGTTCCTGTCTTTCCTCCTTTTGTCACAATCTTATTGCCATTAGTTCCTGTCTTTCCTCCTTGCCAAGTTCCTGTCTTTCCTCCTTGTTGCCAAGTTCCTGTCTTTCCTCCTTTTGTGACATTTTTGTTGCCAAGTTCCTGTCTTTCCTCCTTGTTCAGTTGTTGCCAAGTTCCTGTCTTTCCTTCTTGTTGCCAAGTTCCTGTCTTTCCTCCTTGTTGCCAAGTTCCTGTCTTTCCTTCTTGTTGCCAAGTTCCTGCCATTCCACCACACTCCACCACCACACTCCACCACCACCACACTCCACCACCACACTCCATCACCACCACACTCCACCACCACACTCCACCACCACCACACTCCACCATCACCACACTCCATCACCACCACACTCCACCACCACCACACTCCACCATCACCACACTCCACCATCACCACACTCCACCATCACCACACTCCACCACCACACTCCACCACCACCACACTCCACCATCACCACACTCCATCACCACCACACTCCACCACCACACTCCATCACCACACTCCATCACCACCACACTCCACCACCACCACACTCCACCACCACACTCCACCACCACACTCCACCACCACACTCCAGCACCACCACCACCACACTCCACCACCACCACACTCCATCACCACACTCCACCACCACCACACTCCATCACCACACTCCACCATCACCACACTCCACCACCACCACACTCCACCACCACACTCCACCACCACACTCCACCACCACCACACTCCACCACCACACTCCATCACCACCAAACTTCACCACCACACTCCACCACCACACTCCATCACCACCACACTCCACCACTACACTCCACCACCACCACACTACACCACCACCAAACTCCACCACCACCACACTCCACCACCACACTCCACCACCACCACACTCCACCACCACCACACTCCACCACCACACTCCACCACCACACTCCACCACCACACTTCACCACCACCACACTCCACCACCACCACACTCCACCACCACCACACTCCATCACCACCACACTTCACCACCACCACACTCCACCACCACACTCCATCACCACCACACTCCACCACTAC
>JAWQFJ010002048.1:191335-194832 GCA_034096865.1 Theodoxus fluviatilis
CTCTCTGTCTCTCTCACGCCTGCCCTGCTTGCTGTCTGTCTCCTGGCTGCCAGACACCTTGGCTAGTATTCCACAGGCCCGGACTGTCCTGGAGGCAGAGAGAGGGAGGAGAGAGCACGCTGCCAAATTTGGCTCACCGGTTATCACCGCTCTGAGTCTCCCGCCACACTGAATGCGCGTGGGCTGTGTGCTCCAGTTGCATCGCGCAATAATTACTCCAGGCAGCCTGCAGCCAGGGAGCGCCTGTTCCAGTGACGCGTGGCTGCCTGCTGCGTGAACCTCTCCCCTCGGGGCCGCCCTGGCTGTCCCGGCAGCGGGCGTGACGCCGTCAGAGCGGACAGGCCCAGGCAGAGCCAGGGCTGGGGGGTCCACACACACCCCACCCCCCACCCTTGCAGCATCTCGCATGCACGCACACCGCAGTCTTTGCAACCACTGTCCAAGAAGACTGCAACGTTTCACAGCATAGACTTCAAAGTGTTGACTTCATGGTGTAAATTTCAGAGTAGACTTCACAATGCCGACTTCACTATATTGACTCCACAGGGTAGACTTCACAATGCAGACTTCACAGTGTAGACTTCACCATGTATACTTCACAGTGTACAATGCATTGTGTAAATTTCAGTTTAAATTTCACAGTGTAGATTTCACAGTATAGACTTCACAGTGTAGACTTCACAATGTATACTTCCTGGTGAATACTTCACAGAGCAAGAGAGAGAGAGAGAGAGAGAGAGAGAGAGAGAGAGAGAGAGAGAGAGAGAGAGAGAGGGAGAGAGTTCTCATTCTTCTTGTCACAATGTTTTATTTTGAGGGCCACTGGAAGATGTACTTTTATTGTACAAGTGTGTACCCTCGTTAAATAAAATAATTGAATTGAATTGAATTGAATTCACAACATAGACTTCACAATGTAGACTTCACAGTGTAGACTGCACATTGTATATTTCACAGTGTAGTCTTAAAAATGATTATGTCACAGTGTAGACTTCAGGTGTTTTCACAGTGTAGACCTCACGGTGTGAATTTCACTGTGTAGACATCACAGAGTAGACTTCACCATGTAGACTTCCTGGTGTATACTTCACAATGCAGACTTCACAGTGTAAACTGCACAGTGTATTTTTTTGCAGTGTAGCTTGCACAGTATAGACTTCACAGTGTGAATTTCAGTGTAGACTTCATAATATAGACTTCACAGTGTTAATTTCAGTGTAGACTTCATAATGTAGACTTCACAGTGTAGACTTCATGTTTTTTCACAGTGTAGACAGTAAGACTTCACAGTGTAGGTTTCATGGTGTTTTCAGTGTTGACTTCACAGTGTAAATTTAAATGTGTAGACTTCACAGTACATCCTTCACAGTGTAGACTTCCCTGTTTAACTATGCAGACTTCATGATGTAGCCATGGAGACTTCACATTGTAGACTTTAAGGTGTTGACTTTGCAGTGTTGACTTCACAGTGTTACAAGACTTAACAGTGTAAATTTCACTATGTAGACTTCACAGTGCAGACTTCACTATGTAGGCTTCACTATGTAGACTTCATGGTGTTGATTTCACAGTGTAGATGTAACCATGTAGACTTCACAGTGGATACTGCGCAGTGTAGATTTCACAGTGTTAATTTCACAGTGTAGACTTCACCATTTAGATTTTCCAGTGTTAATTTCACAGTGTAGACTTCACCATATAAACTTCGCAGTGTTAATTTCACAGTGTAGACTTCACCATATAAACTTCACAGTGGTAATTTCACAGTGTAGACTTCATAGTGTAGACTTCACAGTACATGTATAGACTTCATAGTGTCAATGCCTCACTGTAAATTTAATGTAGAGTTCATTTGACTTCTTGGTGTTGATATTGCAGTGTAGCCTTCACAATGTAGAATTCTTAATGTAGACTTCACAGTGTAGACTTCTTAATGTAGACTTCTCTATGCAGGCTTCACAGTGAAGACCACTATGGATTTCATGGTGTAGATTTACTGATGTAGACTTCACAGTAAGACTTCACAGTGCAGACTTCACAGTGCAGACTTCACAGTGCAGACTTCACAGTACAGACTTCACAGTGCAGACTTCACAGTACAGACTTCACAGTGCAGACTTCACAGTGCAGACTTCACAGTACAGACTTCACAGTGCAGACTTCACAGTGCAGACTTCACAGTGCAGATTTCACAGTGCAGACTTCATTATGTAGACCTCACAGTGTAAATTTCACAGCATAAATTTCACAGAATAGACTTCATGATGTGGACTGCACAGTGTAGACTTTATATACATTGTCATTTGGCAGTTTAGACTAACATTAATTAAATACTATTCTAAGGAAGACACTTTTTCAGCAGGAAGCAAAATGATGTCTGTCTGTCTGTCTGTCTGTCTCTGTCTGTCTCTCGCTCTGTCTGTCTGTCTCTCTGTCTGTCTGTCTGTCTCTCTCTCTCTCTCTCTCTCTCTCTCTCTCTCTCTTGTCTCTCTGTCTCTCTGTCTCTTTGTCTCTGTCTCTCTCTCTCTCTCTCTCTCTCTCTGTCTGTCTGTCTGTCTGTCTCTCTCTCTCTCTCTCTCTCTCTCTTCTCGTCACTCGTGTCCTCTTGTGTCATCTGTCTCTTCTCTCTCTCCTCTGTCTCTTTGCTCTCTGTTCTCTCTCTCTCTCTCTCTCTCTCTCTCTCTCTCCTCCTCTCTCTCTTCTCTCTCTGCCTCTCGCCCTCTCTCTCTCTCTCTCTCTCTACCTCTCCCCTCTCTCTCTTTCTCCCCTCTCTCTCTCCTCTCTCTCGTGTCTCCTCTTTTCTCTCTTTCCTCCTTCATCTCCTCTCTTTCTTCTCTCTCTCTCTCTCTTTCTCCTCTGTAATTCCATCACACAACAAGATTCAGATATCTTTTTCTGCGGTCTACCTTCTTCTCTCTTCATAGGCTGAATATCGCATCATCTCAAACAAACACCATCAATACGTCTGCCGTGTCTCAGTGACTCTATCTCCCTCTCTCTTCTCTCTCTCTCTCTCCACACGGATCTGTACTAGGCCCCCTTTATTCTGCTTATTCTATATGACCGATCCCACTTGCGTGTCACATATGAAAAAAGATCGTCATGTAACATTTGGCAGATGTCACGCTGTCCTACGCGGCAGACAAACCCAACCGGACAACTTGTGGCAGATAAACTCCAAAAGAGTCTAGTATGAAATATGTTGGCTAGGTGTTCTTTCAAATCCATCGGTGTTGTCCGATCAAACACCGTTTACCGAAATAAACCAAGTATATGGTGATAAACCTACATAGCGCAAAAAATACGATCAACTAACACACATCCTTTGTAACACCGGGGTCGCCGTGGTGAGGTACAATGATTCTCGTAGACGGCGAGGGGTGGGGAGCTGACGGCGAAATCAGTTGGATCGTGCTCGTACTGATAATGCGTCGTTTAGAACTCTAGGCATGGATACCGTTTGATGGGTGCTATCAAACTCAATGGGCGCTAAAGGA
>JAWQFJ010002049.1:0-40000 GCA_034096865.1 Theodoxus fluviatilis
GCGTATTGAGAAAGGGGGAGGCTATCCGCTTCCCGTTGTCGCCTCGCCCACCAGGCGTTTCTCATTGGGGTTCACCGCGCCAGTCTTCTCCGTCTGTCCCTCGGCCGCAGGACGTTTCTGCACGTGTGGTCAACAGCGTCGGCCGACAGAGAGCAAAGAAGAAACGGCCGCCATACTTTACTTGGGACAGTCCCGGCCGCTCCTTCTGTCCGTTTCCTTCGTTTCTCCTGACAGCGGGTTAAAAACTCGGGTGTGATGTTAACTTTGTTGACCGTGCAAAAAATGCTCGATCCGAGGTCGATTCACAGATTTCCGCCAAATTAATTAAGAAGCGTTGGCCGGTCCGGAGTGAATGTGGTGTTTGTTTGAAATTGAAAAACAGGTAATACTGTTTGAGTGGCCCAAAAGAACGAAATTAATCACAGTGCCTCCCCGCCAGCCCGCGCCGCGTTCTTGTACTGGTACATTAGAGAGATCGCTACTCTTTACCTGTTTTCGAACTAAGTTTACCGCGGCTCCCCCGCCCGGCCGCCCTAACTGGTAACTCGCCTTCCTTGTTTGTTCTGGATATATTAACATCAAGACTTCTTTTCAAAGATGTACAAAACGACGTGGAACGATCTTTGCTTAAGCCACAAGAGCAGCCGGTCAAGTTTATGTGAACTGCATTTGACAACATGCATTTCGACTTGTCTCGTTCGGGATTGTAAAGCAAGCTTGCACTTGCTCAGCACGAAAACTCGGCATTATGTAAGTCAGACAAGCAAACAATCATTTCAATGACATAACGCCAGCTTATGTGGAGAGTAAGGCATTTCAATCAGCATATATACTGTTATTCATAGAAGCAGCCTCATGTTGGATGAAGGGAATTGAAAGTTAGAATCTAATGACACCAGCCAATGCAATGCACAGAGGAGAGTGATCAGTTACCCATTGTGGGTTGCCAAGGGCGATGAAAAACTACCAGAAAAATATGTTTTTGTACAAGCACATAGTCTACAACCCCTGCAGTGATGGTCTAGCGCAGTAAAAACAGGGAAGCAACTTCGCATCGTTGTATTCTTCCTCGTTTTCTCCGCGTCGTTGTTCTGCTCTGGCTCACTTTGTTTGCTCATCTTCTCCCTCCACTTTACCTATTTTCCCTCCTCTCTCAAAGCTCCCTCCCTCCCTCCACCCCTACCTCCCCATCCCAACCTATTTCTTCCTTCCTCCCTCTCTCCCCCCCCCTCGTCATCTCCCTCTCCTCCCTTCCAACCCCTGCCCTCCACTTCCCCCCCCTGCCCCCTCCCGTCCCCCCCTCCCCCTGTTAGTGTGTTTTTTTGTTGCTTCTCCTTTTTGTTTTTTACTTTTCCTAACTCCGCTGCTCCTCCGTCCGTCTTTCCAGCTCCTCCGCTGTTCCAGCTTCTCCCCTTGCCTCCACGTATCCTCCACCCTCCTCGAGCCTCCCGGCGCATCCCCCCTCGCCCCCCTCGCAACGCCGCCCCTTGCCCCTCACCCCCTCCCCACTCACCACCCGCCCCCAGCCCACCCCTACCCCCCACATCACCCGCCCCTCCACGATTCACCTAACTCTTGTCCGCCGACTTGCGCCACCCGCTCACCTGTTCCATCCCTCTCATCTCACCAGTCCTCGCAGCCCCGATCCTCTCCGCTACACTGGCTCCGCAGTCCCGCAATCCCTGGGCTTTTCCGCCGCGTGCCGCCGAACCTCGTCGTCCCCGCACTACCGCCTCGCACCCGCCCCACCCGCCCCCACCCCCTGACCCACCGCTCTCACCCTCCACCTCCTTCCCTCCCCACGCTCCACTCACCCACTTCCCGGCGCCGAACTATGTCACATGGCATCAGAAGGGCAGTGCATCATCAGCAGCATCAGCTGTATCATCTCAATCATCAGTCATTCAGACATGTCATGCAGCAGTCGATTCATCCAGCATCAGTTCGTCAGCATCAGCAAGCATCCGCAGTCCGCAGCTCATCCTACCCCGTGTCTTCACAGTCAGGGCTCCTCCCTGCTCCTTCTATAGGCGGCCCCCGGCGCCTGCGTGCACGAACTCTCCCTCCAACCCTCTCACCCTCACTGGCGCACGGTGGAGGGCTGCTTCGGTTGTGCCTCGTCCTTGTGCGGAATCTTCAGTGCTTCCCACCTTCCCCCGTCCGTGACTTCTTACCCCTCCCTCTTCCCTCCCCCATCCCACTCCTTTGCCTCTGTGCAGCCAAGTGGGGATTGGTCCGTTCGCCTGCCCGGCTGATGTCCTTCCTGCCCTTTCTCACATGCACCTCCTAGAGGGAGAGAAAAAAGAAGAAAGAAGGAGGGAGGGGGAGGAGCAAAAGAGAAGGAAAACAGAGGGGGAGGGGAGGGAGGAGAAGGGAGAAAGAAAGAAAAAGAGGGAAAAAAGGAAAGCAATGAGAAGTACTAAAGCGAGGCTAGAGGCGGGGGGAGAGGGGACGAAGAAAAGAAGAAGAGTGAAGGAGAAAGCCGGATGGGCGAAAAGAAGGGAAAAGAAGAAGCCAGGAGGGGGAGAGGAAGGAGAGGAAACGAAAAGAAAAGGTGAGGGGGCGCGTATTTGGAAGGGGGGGGCTGGTAGGAAGAGAGGAGAGGGAGAAAGAAGAAGGATAAAATAAGGGAACGGCAGGAAGGAGAGAAAGCAAAAAAAGAGAAAGACAAGAAAAAAGGACAAAAAAGAAACAAAAGAAAACAATAAAAAAAAAAAAGAAAAAGAAGAAAAACGCGGAAAGAAAAGAAAGAAGAAAAATGAAGAAGAAACAAAAGGTAATAAGGGGAGATAAAAAAAAAAATAAAAAAAAAAGGGAAGAGAAAAGGAGAAGAGGTGAAGGCGAAGGGAGAAAGAAAAGGGGGAGAAGAAGCAGAAGAGGAATGAAAAAAAGTTATTGGGAGGAGAAGAAAAGAGGGAAAAAAGAAAAATAAAGAAGAAAAAAAAAAAACAAGCAAACAAACAGCTACCGATTCGCCTGACTTCTCTCGTCCTCTACTTTTCTTTTTTGTTCCCAAGCCCCGCACCAGGCAAGCGAAAGAGAATAACAACACAAGGAAGGGAGAAAAACAACCAACCAGTCAACGAAGAAAACAAACAACGCACACTATCCAAATCAGAGAGCACCGAGGATAAGACAAAGACACGGACGCAAGGAGGATAACGCCCAAGAGAACGTAGCAGACACGCTCCCACTATAGGCAAAACGGCGACAGCTCCATACATAGCAAAGAAAACACTCGAATCGTGAACCGAAATCCCGAGCATAAACGGGAGGCTTAGAAGAGGCGACACGGAAGCGTCGACGCAACACACACCACACCCCCCCCGCGCTTTATCCCCCCTCCCTCCTCCTTCCTCCACCGCCCTCCCGTGAAAAAAAAAGCATAAGTCATCCGGCCCCCGCTGCAATCCTAAGCTCGACCATCCCCTCGCGCGCCCCCGCTCGCACGTGCCAGGAAGTTCGCGGGCCGGAGAAAGCAACTTGCCACCCATGTCCTGAAGATAGCGAAAACCGGCTCGAGAAAGCTATAGCCTCACACAAAACAAAGCAAGGCAAGGAAACGACGGAGAAGGGGACGAGATAAGTGACGAGCGAGGCAACAAAGGCTACGCAAAGAGATAAGGAAAAGCATGCGAAGCCAAGGAACACGCCAAAATGCTCCCGATACCGCGATAAACAGAAGATCTATAAAAGCAGCTCCCCCAGTTTGGAAGTCACTCATCTACAATAACGAAGACGAGGGCAAGTCCGACTACCTTCGGACCAGAAAAAGAACGTTATTCCAGGACAGCAAATATCAACGCCCCCATCTACCAAGAACAGGAAACGCATAAGAACGTGTACAAGAATAAACATCACGGTAAGGAGAAAGAACAAACTACGGAAAAAAGACGCCGCCTCCGCAGGAGACGAAGCTCACTTTCCTTACCCCTTATACACCTAAACATATGTTAGAAACAGTGGGCCCTCGACAAGATGAAGAACAACGTCGCAACGATCTAGACACTACGAATGAGATCGACGAGAGATAACTAAAGACAGAAAAGAACTGAAGAGAAAAGACGCTGAGGAAGAGGGACCGGCCCCCTCCTAAAGACGGAGAGAGACCCTTTATACCTTGTACTTGACGTAAAGGACGACCCCTCGACCGATAAGGGCCGTATGAGACACCTCCCCAGCACGCCACCACTATAGGGAGTAGGGAAAAGCGCCCCTCCCCACACCCCCTCATTCTTCTGGCCACGATCCACAGTGACTCACCGAGGCCAGAATGTACACTCAGCGATACATCGGACAAAACCAAGGGGGTTCAACCCAGGCCACGACCTCCCCCCCCCCCGGTAAGTCCACGAAAATCTCGCTTGTGTCTCCGACCAGTAGCGAAGCAATGACACGCGAAACACAAATACGCGCCGCCCGTGGAGACGACCGAACGCAGCAGGCAAAGAGAGACGAGACGCCTACAAAGACGACCGAGGAGACCCGACGACATGCCCCAGGACGAAGACAATACCGCGCAGACCTGAACGTAGAACGAGATAAAGGGTAAAAGAGGCCAGCCCCCCCAGCATATCAGGGGAGAGCTACAGACTCGATCTCACCCACGACGACCGGGACGACAACAGAGCATGCGAGCAGACACTGCTACCTGATAAAATAGTAGAAAAACTGAAGAAACAAAATAAAAGGAAGGACAGGAGGTTTAGGTAAGATCAAAAACAAAAGGAAGAGATGGGTAAAAAAAGTTGAGAAAAAAAAGGGAAAACCAAATAAAAAAAAAAAATACAAAAGTAAGGAAAAAATACCAAAAGAGCTGTTTTGAAAAGATGAAGAAGTAAAAGAAAACAAAAATAGTTGAGAATAACGAAGGAAAGAAGAAGATGGTAATAACGAAAAAGGAAACAAAACCACTATAACAAAAACTATTCAAGCACAGATGCGGTACACTTGCCCTCGATGCCTCCTCACCTGCTCGACCTCCCTAAAAACCGCTACACAGACGGACAAATCGTGCACGACCAGGCCCCTCGATCAAACCACATTAGCATCCATACCACTGTTCCACGACCAGTGACCGGCTCAGGTAAGCCATCTTGTACTGGAAGTCCTGAGTCACTTGACTCCAGTGCGACCCGCACCTCAACTGTCATCATCCTCCAGACAGCCATTGATTTCTCTACTGGCCACTCTACCACTCCAGCCTCACATCGCAGCGTGTCTGTGCCCGACGGCAGAGGAAAGGAAAGAAAAAAAAACTCCCCTAGGGAATTAACCATATTAAAGGCTCAAATAGAGAGCAGATCAAAGACAGGGCCGATGATCAAACCCGCCGCTCCCCACCCCCCCCCCCCCCCAAAAAAAAACAAAAAAAAAAAAACAACAACCAAAACCCACCCAAAAACAAAAACCCAACACAATAAAAACCAACCACAAAACAAAACCAACAACAAACACAATCCAATCAACAAAATCGAGCAACGGGCAACAAGTTCCGCAGGGCCCTACGACGCTAAACCATACCTTGCTGCCCACCGCATGACGAACAGCTAGCTGACACTGCGCGAAAACCGAGCGCGCCCCTGGTCCCTCCCCTCCCGCGCCCCCCATATCACCGCGGCTTTTAACCCCAACGCCGCAGTCGCCGCACGCGCCTAAAACAAAAGGGAGTTTAGTGACCTCCGACGGGTCCGCGTTCAAGCGGCACGCGCGCTTCGTGAAGTCTGAGCACTCGACGGCGCAGTGATCTTCCCCGCCGTTTTCTGCGCAGACATTTCAGCACAACCCGCGTGGCCGTCTGCCTTTGAAGGCCTGGAGTTCCGTGCCCGACGGCGCGGTCCTCCGGGGCCGCAGAGTTGCAATTTTCTGCAAATTTACCCCGTCACGACCGCCTCTCGAACTCCTGGGAATATGAAATTGTTGCCGACTTTGAAACGGGTCCCCCGCCCCATTAAACCCCATTAGACATCTGCGCCGTCGGTAATCGCTGCAGTTTGGGTAATAGCAGGCAATAGCGCGTCCTCTCTTTGATCAGACGATGTAAAACTGGCTTACAGGATGCCTAATTACGACTCGGACAATGCTCTCATAATCCCTGCAGTTGGGTGGAGAACACGGCAGATGCTTTGGGACTGACCCAACTGTCCTGGAGAGAAGACTGGATTTATTGTTGCCACATAGAGGGAAAGTGTGAGAGAAAGACAGAAAGTGAGAGAGAGAGTGAGAGAGAGAGAGAGAGAAACAGACAGACAGACAGACAGAGACAGAGAAGAGAGAGGCAGAGAGAGAGAGAGAGAGAGAGAGAGAGAGAGAGAGAGAGAGAGAGAGAGAGAGAGAGAGAGAGAGAGAGAGAGAGAGAGAGAGAGAGACTCAAACTTCAACGGATCAGGGCCTGTATCCAGAACGGCGAGTTATTTTAACCCCGATTTATCTCTAAAGTAAACTCCGAGGATTCCAACTGTCTGTTCCGCTCTCCCTTGGCTGGAACACCGTTCTGGATATGGGCCACGCGTGGACTTTATCGCGCGAAATTGCACATTTAGGAATACGCAAAAGCTGCATTTTTTTCCGCGTATTTTTTCAGAGGCATGCGTAATTTTCGTATTCCAATTTTTCTTGCGTATTAATACGCAAAATTCGTACGGGTACCCAGGTCTGCCACCGCCTCTATACGAGCAGTTCTTCGTCCACAAAATTATGTTTCTGTCGTAAACTGGGTCGCATTTATGGGAAGCAAAGTTAACTCCTCAAATGTAGGACCAACCGCCGAAAAAATAAATCCACCAAAGTGATTTCCCCCACTACATTCGTGGTGCATCCCACTTGTACGACAAACTTGAGAAAAAAATAAAGAAAAGATAGAATCGGTTCTATAAAGACTTTGACAAATCTTAATTTAACATATGAACAAACGAATCAATCAACCAAAGTGATCGATCAATCAGTCATTTCAGTCGATCAACAATCAAAGAATGACCACTTACAGGACGTGAAGGTTGGTCAGGTTGAAGGCTTTCTTAGGCAGCTCCTGCAGCTTGTTCTTGTTTAGCTTCAGATGCTGCAGTGAGGTCAGGTTGTCCAAACATCCCTTCTCCAGCGTGAAGATCCGGTTGTTGTTTAGCAACCTGATGGAACATGATCAAGATCGTCACCACAAGTCATTAAGACAGAGTTCGCAACAGCTAAAGAACACCTCGTCACCTCCTTGTGTAGTTCAAGTGTGTGTGTGTGTGTGTGTGTGTGTGTGTGTGTGTGTGTGTGTGTGTGTGTGTGTGTGTGTTGTGTTGAGTTAGTGTGTGCATGCGTGCATGCGTGTGTGATGTGTTGAGTGAGTGTGTGCTTGCACGTGTGTGTGCGTGCGTGTGTGCATGCACGTTTCATTCAGAATCAAATAAAAGTAAACTAAATAGTCAATACGTCAAAGAGGCCATATTCAATCAAAAACAACTGATTCACACATACTCTGGTCCAGGAAGAATGATTGTCGTAATCCATCATGATGAGAAAACAGGGTGTAGTTTCGTGATACATGAAGGAGATCAGCACAATGAAGTTTAAGGTCAAAACTGAGTTGAGTGTCCACTTAATCCCCAAACCTGTATCTTCCATCAATCCCCCACTAGACCTTTCTCTCTTCCCTTCCCACTATCCCCAACCCCATTCCATCCCCCTTCACAATTTCCGTGCATAACTGCGAGAAGCACTCACAGGAACTGCAGGTGGGCGTTGAGAGGGAAGGTCCCCATTGGGATGTCCATGATCTTGTTGTAGTTCAGGTCCAGCGTCTGCAGCTTCCACAGTCGGGACAACGCCACTGGGTCCAGCGTCTCGATCTGGTTGTGGCTCCTGGAAAAAGCAAAATAAAAATAAAAAGGTAAGCAAAAAAAGCAAAGTTCCGAAAAACGAAAGGCAAACGAACAATCTAAAACTGTGAGGATGATGGTAGTCTTCAGCCAGCAAAAGTGGGTGCGGCGAAAATAGTTCTTCGGGAAGTCATGATGAAAACTGCGATACAATTTCCGTGAAATTCAAGGGAATGTGGCAACAGTGCAACTAAGTGGTATGATGTGTTAAAAAAAACTGCTGCTTGAAAAATATGTTTTGCATAACGTGAGTAACCAAAACAGGCAATAAGTTTCAGTGCACTTCTCTCTTTCGGAAAACATTTCTCGCAATGGGGAGGACATATTTCCAGTTCGAAAGACAAAAAAATGCGCTATTGACTCTATGACCGGAAGATACACATTATGGTAGCGTGCACGTAACGAGAACGGATGATCGAACCCGAAGCGTGATTTCCTCCTATCCCACGTGAAAGCGAGACAAAACCACAAAACGGCAACATCCAGAGACTGACCAACTGGAATAACTATTTGACTTTTTCGTTCACAGCGTGCAGATGTTTTGTGTGTCGCTAAAATACATATTTTATATACTTTTCTCCCCATTTTTGTCAGTCGCTTTAACTCCCTCAGACAGATCTCTCCAAAGGTTAAAAAAAACTTTGCGCATTCAGAAGAAGGGCCGTTTGTGAAGCTTCCCCAGATAGAGAACATTTTATGGTTCTGCAGTGAGCGTTAGAAGCAGGGGGGCTTCATAGACATAGCTGAGCTTCATCAAGGCATTAGAGCCATTCCTCTCGCCATCTCAGGCTCTCTCTCCCATCATAGCAGCTGCCCTGGCCGCGCTCCCAGGACGATTGGCCATTAATTGATGCACGTGTGCATGCCGGGAGCTGCCGCTACATTCCCAGCATGCCCTTCTCCCGGCATGCCCCGCGCGGCCCCTACCACCAATGACGTCACCAGCATCCGCCATGACACTCGTGCCCTCGCAGGTGCACATCACACCTACCTCTCCCTTTCCTTCTCTCTGTGTTCCTCTTGCACTCCTTTCCCATCAACCCCCCAATGAATTTCAAATCGGGCCCACTGCTGGCATAATGAGCTCATGCTGCCACTTCCTGTTTGCTCCTAGGTCGAGCTGTAGGCTTCCCTTAGTTTCCCACAGGCGTGCTGTGCACATGACTGCATGGACTGTACTGCTGTTGTATAGCAGCATGTTCTGACGACCACTGCGTCTAGTTTCTCCGTGCAGATATAGTTTCTTTTCTCACCAAGAATTTGACATCTCTACAGGGCATTAGCTGCGTAGTTTTTTGTTTTTTCTCTCTAAGAGTGTTAGAACCAATCACAATGATGTTAAGTTCGAGGTAGTATGGCTGATTAGATAAAGGCGAATATTACAGAAGGCAAGGGGGCAACGTATCAAAAAACATGAATAGAAAGCCGAGGCAGCCAGGACAGAAAAAAACGGATGCTGTCTCTCTCTAACACACACACACACACACACACACACACACACACACGCACACACACACACACACACACACGCGGTGGGGGGATAGAGGGTGGGTTAGGGGGGTGGGGAGAGATTATAATTGCGAAGAGAGAGAGAGAGAGAGAGAGAGAGAGAGAGAGAGAGAGAGAGAGAGAGAGAGAGAGAGAGAGAGAGAGATGAGGGTAGGGCAGGTGGCCGCCACATTGCGGTGTCAGTGCGGTGGGGGTCAGCGCTGGGGTCAGAGGTCAGGGGAAGACTGCTGGAGCCTGGCTGTACGGGCTGGGCCGCATTACTGCCAAACCACAACCGCTTGCAGGAGCCCAATTATGCAAGGCCAGGAAAAAGAAGAAAGGGGGAGGGGGGAAGGAGGTAGGGGACTCAAAGAATGGAAGAAGAAAAGAAGAGAAAGGAAGCGCAAGAGAGGGGAAGGGGTAAGGAAAGGAATCGGGAACGGAGTTGAAAAAATCACAAACACATACAGATGTATAGATTCACGAGAGCATGGTGATGTGAATATTCATGAAAATCTGCAGGCACCTAATGAACATGTATGTTTGTGTGAAGTCACGGAACCTCACTCAGCCTTAGGAACAATACTGTTGACAGTGTACGAGTCATTTAAAAAGAAACCTTTGTTCGTCGACACTGACAACTGCAAGCTTTCTTTCACGATTCCTGTGATACGTATAATATGATGTGGTAGCAGGCTCCAACCAGCTGTATGCATGATACAGAGCTCATTTCACCTGTGAAACTGATCAAATCATGAGTACAGGTTAGGGGAATTGTGGATTTCTTCCACCGAAATCGCTACGCCACACAGATGGTGCACATCAGGCGAAGGGAGAAGAGGCCTACTAGAGTATATCAACCATCTTCATTCACATGGTGGAAGAGAAAGTCATTTCCACTCATGGCCAGAGAGGAAGAATTCGCTGCGTTGCCCCGTGGGGCCGTCCAAATCGTTCTAGATAAAGCTCCAGTACTCACGAGCAAGGAGATAATCAATGAAGGACAGGTATCAGTCAGAATGCAATGGGTAGGACTAGGCCAAGCGAACTGGGTCGACGAGTCAAATGCATCAGAATCTGCGAAAGTAGAGGGGGGGGGGGGGGGGGGAGAGAGGGGGCGCGCGTGGTAAGCATGAGAGCTACTACAAACATTACTTGCTGTGAATCTACCAAGCGGGTTGTACTGGTTGGGACTTACCTGGTAAGGCAATCATCAGACAAGCAGAGAAAGTGACAGGGGTCATAGACTATGGTGGTACCTTGGTACTCCATACTCTCGAAAAAGTGGCTCTTGGGGAATATGAGAGAGGATTCGGAGGGGGGGGGGGGGGGGCGGCAGAATGAACTCATTATGAAGGTTGGAGAAAAATCTGTGGGGGAGGGGGGCCTGCAAAGGTGGTGGAGAAGGTGGACTGCTGGATTGGTGCTGGGTGGAGGAGGGATCTGAGGGCAGGTGTGAGGAGTTAGGGCCCGGGGCCGGAGGGGGCAGCGTGGTGCGATGGGAAGTAAACAGTCTGCAGGGCAATAGCTGCCAGAACCCGCACAATGGCCACCATCCCTCTCTCTCTCTCTCTCTCTCTCTCTCTCTCTCTCTCTCTCTCTCTCTCTCTCTCTCTCTCTCTCTCTCTCACGTCCAATCCACACACTTCCAAAAGCCCACTTGCAATATGCCTTCAAATTCCCATGACGAACTTGATTGAATGAGTCCTCTTTGAAACTTCAGTCTGAAATGCCAATTGCCAAAACAGCCAGCTCGAAACCATACAAGTTGTTGTGTTCCGATCCACTGGCAGCCGGCATTTTCGTTGACCTCTGCTACACTAAGGCTAGCTAACGTTATCCAGCGCAGTCCGACGAACATTTTCCATCCAATGATATTTTTATCCAGTCCACTGTCACTGCCAAAATGACATGCCAAGCACCGTTTCCAAACTTTTCACAGCCATTCTGCTACACTTTTTGGAGGACTAAGAGCCTACATATCCCTTTTGCTTCCATTGAACAAGCCCTTCTTCAGTCTTTCTCCACTGCCGCAACTCTAGTCGTTCTTGAGGGTCATTTGCTCACATATTACGAGCTTCTCCGTCCAACATTCGATGTATTTTCATTTTCCCATTTCGTTTACCACTACATTAATTCCTTAGACTTTTTAATACGAAAACCAACTATTACATTAATCCTCCAATGCCATGGTAAAAGGGGAAACATTTCAGCAGCAGCTGAAGAGTACCAAAAGCATCCATCGAGGTCCTGCCCTAAAAACCTGGCAAGTCAAACAAGCCAAGAAAGTCGTCTGAGGACATTTTCACGTTTTACTGTAGTCACTGATTAGCTCTCTCTCTCTCTCTCTCTCTCTCTCTCTCTCTCTCTCTCTCTCTCTCTCTCTCTCTCTCTCTCTCTCTCTCCTAGCCTTCCCATCACAAGGGATACAGCCATCATCATTATCACAGGCATTTCCTTCCCACCACCTCTCCGTAGTTCGGGCCAATGGGGCAGCGCTGTTGTCAATTGCAGGGAAAGGTTGCGAGGCGCAGTCCCGAGCATATCGGCTGCGGCACATGGCAAATTGAGGCGATAATTCGCCCGCGATTTATGCAGCGGCGAGGCCGCTCTCCGGGCTAATTCTGCAGGTGCGAACGGCGTGTGCACGTCAAAATGGCAGGAACACTTCCCACCAAAATAATCACTTCCTCGGGCTTTTTTGGGGTTCGCCCCCTTTTCCCAGCCGCCCCCTTCTTCCAGCCCACCCTCCCCCCTCGGTCTCCCTTCTTCCCCTCTCCATCTCCCTCTCTCTCTCTCTCTTCCACCTACTTCTCTTTCTCGTCTCTCCGCCTCTCTCCTCTCTCCCAAGCCATTTGGCCAGCCCTGTCAGAGACACATGCCGAGAGATGGAGTTTGTTTAAAGATGCCAGGCGGATTCTGGAAGAAGGGGGTCCCAGCTTTCATCGAGACAGTTTCTGTCAGCAAACAAGCGCACACTAGTCCACCTGGGAAAATAGCGAGACATTTCCCTTCAATTTCCACTCCGACACTCCCCCACGGAAAATACTCCTGGCCAGCCTCGATCCAAACAACAGCTGGGCCAGGGCTGTGTGCTTGGAGGGAAAAAACTGTCCAGAATCCTCAAAATGGAAAGGCAAGTCCAGATACACTCTGCAGAGGGGTTCTGCAGAGTGGGTGGACAGATGGATGAATAGGTTGAACTCAAGGGGATGTATTCATTGCTATCGTCATCAAAACAACAGCTGGGTGAAGAGGATGCGGACAGAGAGGGAGAGAGAGAGAGAGAGAGAGAGAGAGAGAGAGAGAGAGAGAGAGAGAGAGAGAGAGAGAGAGAGAGAGAGGAGTGCAAATATTCAACAAATCGTATGCTGTGTTCACATATATTTCTTGGCATCCTTTTCATCCATTATAGCACAAGTGTGCACACACAGGAGGACAGAAGGGAGAAGTTTGATGCAAAATAAACCAATACTTACAGTGAGAGATGGAGTAAGCTGTTGTCCACCCCAAACATTGGTATAGCTGTTAACTTGTTATAATTCATTTTTCTGAAAGAAAGAAAGAAAAAGCAATCAGTCAAAATAGTTTTCTTTGCATCTTTAAACAGCCACAAATCTCCTTGAGTACTTACTTACATATGTCATTAACTAAGCAAAAAACGAATGATCACAATATTTAACATAGTGTTATGGCAATAACACAAATTTGTATATCAAATGTATTATTCCAACTTTGTCTCTTAAAATGCATCTGAAAAGGTAAAATTCATGGCCTCTTAGAGCAAGAAACACTGATGAAAAATACATCAAATTGTGTGCTTTGATACTTTGATGCCTACAAAGAGAACATACATGTGCATGTAATGTACAGAAACACTGATGAACAAGAAGGGCAAAGCCCATACGACTCACATGCTTGACCTTGACCTTTATATGACCTTGACCTTCAGGTGACCTTCAAGGTCAAGGTCAAACAACTAAACCTACCAATGACATCATACACAAAGAAATGCTTTACACATTTTTCCTACCAAAATACATGTGACCTTGACCCAAGGTCAAGGTCTTGCAACACAAAGCTGTTAATTCAAGACATAGGAAGCACAATGGTGCTTATTGGCACTTTCTACCATGAGATATAGTCACTTTTAGTGGTTCACTACCACATTTTGGTCACATTTCATAAGGGTCAAAGTGACCTTGACCTTGATGATATGTGACCAAATGTGTCTCATGATGAAAGTATAACATGTGCCCCACATAATTATTAAGTTTGAAACAGTTATCTTCCATAGTTCAGGGTCAAGGTCACTTCAAAATATGTATACGATCCAACTTTGAAGAGCTCCTGTGACCTTGACCTTGAAGCAAGGTCAACCAAACTGGTATCAAAAGATAGGGCTTGCTTTGACCTATATACCACTTGTAGCTAAGGTCGCCATTCTCAATAACGTGGGAGAAAATTGGGAAAATGTGAAAAATGACTGTTTTTGAGACCACATTTATGGCTCCTGTGACCTTGACCTTGAAGCAAGGTCGTCACTATGTATGTTTTTTGAGGCCTTGTCATCATACACCATCATGCCACATTTAGTGTTGATAGACTTAATAGTCTCCGAGAAAAATCCAACGTTTAAGTTTTTTACGGACGCCCGGACGGACGGACGGACGGACGCCCGGACGGACGGACGACACGGCTCAGTACATAGACTCACTTTTGCTTCGCATGTGAGTCAAAAATCAGTCGCATTGTGTGTACTATTACGTTTATGCCTATAAAGACATCATATATGTATGTATATGTAATGTACATAAAAACCTAAACTTACAATGTAACCAGGTGCGGGATGTGATGGAAGATCGTTTCATTCACGTATCTTATTTCGTTGTTGCTCAGATCCCTGAAAAGACACAAGAAAAAAGATTATGTAGTCACAAATCGTGAAATTCAACCAGCAAACGTAAGGGGAAAAAAGAAATTGAACTTGAAAATTGAAATTGAAAAAAGAACTTACGACACATTTCCTGTCAAAAACAAACATGTCTTGTCAATAACTGTGGATCATGAGCACAGTGTTGCATCCTCCACACTCTCACCACCACCACCACCACCTATATCTATGTGAGTACAATGTTTCCTTTCCTAATTGCAATTTTTTAAATTTTATTTAAATAACCAATATTATCTGCCGCATCCAAAGACGCTACTGATGACTTGGTTTACATGCAGGGGAAAAACTTGAAAATGGAGACGATTTTCCCCACTGATAGGAGCGAGCGCTGATACCCACGCAGAGATCCCTGTGGAACCCAAGTGGCCTCTGACCAGCCAAGCCCCATTCCAGACAGCTGCGGACAGAACCTACCGGTGTCTACCTGCAACCCCACCCCCTCGCTAATTAAGCCATAAACTCCCCTCTAGGCGGTGCGTTTCATCACTATTGAACAGGCACCACCGTAGTGATAGCGAGGGCACCTCCACCTTTTTTCTTATCCAGGACGCGGCGCGCACCCTCTCGAGGAGGGGCCCCGGGCCCGGGATATAGCGTTACACGACCCTTGGCCCGCCTGTGAAGTGGCTGGTAAAAGCCGGGTCGACATAAATACGTGGGGGCAGCGAGAGCGCGTGATAAGGTCGTACAAAATTTATCCCCTAGTAAACACTTGTACAAAGGCAAACTGTGAAATATCACCCCAGTTATCAAGATGGCTTCAACGCGTCTCGCCTGACCCCTATTCGGCTGTTGAGATGGAGTCGATAACATTGAGGCCGCTAGATTGTTAGCGGGCCCATATATCTTATCATAATCTCTAACAAGCTGTAATTGGAAGCCGGGTTACTCAACCTGACGTTTTACTTTACCTCTCGCCTGTCTGCATGGCCCCGTGTGTGCGCGTGTGCGTTGGCGTGCGTGTGTGTTTTCAGAGAGAGAGAGAGAGAGAGAGAGAGAGAGAGAGAGAGAGAGAGAGAGAGAGAGAGAGAGAGAGAGAGAAAGAGGGGGGGGTTGGGGGGGTTGAGAGTGAGAGAAATACATACACATGTACACAGAAACGAACACGTAAACGATATACGATTAACCAAGGACTGGTGCGGGAGGGGAAACACAACAATCCCAACATGGAGATTGTCAACTTACACTGTAAACGAGACACAGGTGACAGCAGAAGAAAAAAAAAGCACATCGAAAAATACTGGAGAGTTGCAGTAAAATATCCAACTTATAGTAATACTTTATCTGACAGCACTGAGCGTTTTACATTTTTCAACGCCTTCCTAGAGTCGTCAAGAGCAGGTACTATGGGAATTTGGAGAAAAAAACGTTTTCTCCTCGGTCTCCTCGATAAAACCGTGCCCACTCTGCGACACTGCATACAAGGATGCAGTTACCAAAGCTAAGCATTCCGCAAACGTATCTTGACCACGGAAAACACATCGTGGTCATCGTCCCCAATGAATGCGACAGGAAGCATATTGGTCAGACCTTGTTTTCCTCGTGAAGGACCAGAACATGAACTGTGGTCGCCAGTTTTTGTGCACATAGACAGCTAGAAACCGCTGTTTCGGAGTGATTCAAGAACTTGGGAACAGTGACCAGACGACAACAAACATGCCCATAGTTGCTTATAGATGCATGTATACATCAGAACTGTAGCATGATGTTCAGTTGGCATGCTCTCTTTTCAACGGTTGAGACGGCAGAACCTTCAGGATGATGCATGGGAACAACGTTACGAAGAGAGAACCAGCGAAGCAAAGGTGGGGTTATGGAGGTGGACATTGGCCAGCGCTGCGCTGCATGGCGGGAGAGAGAAAGCCTAATGGCGACTGACAGGACGCACCGAGGTCGACGGTCAAGACTGCGTGCCCTCGCGCCTGAGCGGTCCTGCACAAAGGCGCCACAGCTCCAGGTGAGAAGGAACTAATCTCCCTCAGGTGTGCAGCGTGCACCCTACACTGCCCCCTCTCTCACACCACCACTCCTTAACTTCACACCCCCTTCCCCAGGGCTGCATTCCTGGCTCGGCCTGAGGCCAGGCCTCAGGCCAAGTCGAACACCGGTCTCACCTCCACACCTTGACGGCCGCTGTCCTGAGGCTTCTTCTACGTCTTCACGCTTCCCCCCCCCCCCCCCCCCCCTCCTCTCTCCCCCCCCAAATCCTTCATGCCTCCACCTGCCCCTTCTCCACTTCCTTGCCCAGCCGCTGTGGTAGGCCCTTGTTCACCACCATCCATCCATTGACCCTCCAAACGCAGGACACGCCATATGCCAGCAGCCTAAGGTGCAGGTGCCGACCACTCCTGACTTCGTGGCATGCCAGAGGCTTTGTGGATCTGGTCAGCATCTCTCTCTCTCTCTCTCTCTCTCTCTCTCTCTCTCTCTCTCTCTCTCTCTCTCTCCACCTTCCCCACTTCTGCGGGCAGCAGCAAGGAACGTTAGAAACCTGCCATGCCACCTTCCTCGCTCTTTCCCCCATCCCCATCCCTTACAAAGGGCCGCATCTGGCGGCACATCAAAGCGGAGAGCACCTAACAGACCAGACACCCTCCGCTGCCTGCCAACCTGTCCATGGACCAGAACACCTCTCTGCAAGCATCCCCCCACCCCCACCCTTTCCCTCTCTTCGTCAACACTCGGGTTCTGAGTGTTGGTCTGCTGCGATATGAAAACATGTTCCACACACCCGACATGCTTGCTCTACGGGGAAATGGGAGTCCCTACCGTGAACATGAAGTGTGCAGAGTAGGACCGGGTAGAGAGAGGGGGAGGGGAGGACTTGAGGTGAGGGTGTGCGCACTCCAGCACTGCATGCAAGGGGGCAGACGCGTTTTTCATCCTCCAGGAGACGGCAGCGCTCGACTGACCCTCAGGCTATCGGAGCGTGCCCCAGGCCTCACGCCTCTGTGGCAGCATGCTATGCAAGGGGCAGCAGGGAGCGGACTGAGGTGGGTGGTGCCAGGGAGGGGTGTGGGTGGCGTGGTGGAGGGTGTGAGAGTGGAAGAGTGATTCGTTTCAAGATTTCAGTAAGTGAATACTGTTATGCTGTAAGGAGTTGGGTGGTGTGGAGAGAGTGGTGTGGCAGTGGGTGCCAAGCATGGATGGTGTTAGGGAAAGGAAGACTGGTGCTGGGGCCAGGGACAACGTAGGAGTTGTGGTGGAGGGTGAGAAGGTGGAAGGACGACTTGGGTAGAGCGGGTGGTGTTGGGGACGGGGTGGGAGGTGGGGAAGGGTTTTAGGGCTTGAGGAAGATGGTGATTTGTGTGAGAGAAGACGGCTGGGGAGTCATGCTGCTGTGGAGGACTAAAAAAGAAAGGAGGCTAGAGCAAAAGAGACGAAAACCTTTATGAGTTTTCCACTACTTTCGTTGTCAGGTACGCATGTCTTCACACCTATCTTGCCTTGCAGCTTTGGCTTCCCCCACACAACACCCACACCCCCACACCCCATTCTCTGCTCAACGTCTCTAAGATTCTGACATCTAATCTTATTTGTCCCGCTATTGCAGCACGTTATTCAAAAGCCGGAACTTTTTATTTGATGCAGCTCACACTGACTAACATCAAAGTGGACAACAGAAGAATCGCCCACTTTTCGCTGAAGGCCCATGGCTGGCCAAATGTGGTACCAACAAGGCAAAGGCAATGTGATTTGTTTGACTGAAGTCCCAGTCCTGACTGCAATGTGGTAGTCCCCAACCCCATGGTCGTGTGAGGGGGATGGGATGGGGTGAGGGGGGGGATATGGTTACTGCAAAAGAATGGTTGACGCCGAGACGGGAAAAGAAGGCAAAGTTTTGGGGGAAAGATTGGAAATGAGTACGGGGAGAAAGAAGAGAGAAGGTGGAAGGAGGCTCATGAGATAAGTTATATGAGTACGCTGTAAGGGAGTGGTTGCAGGGATGGGACACGGACAGTTGAGAGAGAGAGAGAGAGAGAGAGAGAGAGAGAGAGAGAGAGAGAGAGAGAGAGAGAGAGAGAGAGAGAGAGAGAGAGAGAGAGAGAGAGAGAGAGAGAGAGAGAGGTGGATCACCGAAAAAGAACTTGGAAATAAAGAACAGGGTCGGGGAATAGGGGTGGGGGTGGGGGAAATAGATTGGGGATGAGGGGAGGGGGGATTCGGACCAAGCCAGGCGAGATACAGGAAGAAAAACTTGTTGACGGTGCCGCTCTTGCCAACAGCTCCACTCCAGCACGGCCAGGAAAGGTCTTGCCCACTCTCTGTTGCGCGGAGCTGAGGCCGAGGGGCCCAAGTGGCTAATCCTTAATCTGCGCTAAGCCTAACAGGGCGCACTGGAGGTGTGAGTTCATTGTTCCCGCCCCAGCGCCGTGGCCTCTCCCCACCTGGGGTGCTAGACCAAACACCTAGCGGGGTAAACACGCCACTCGCTATCTGCGCACCCCCGGAATGCCGAGACTCTGAGACAGGTGGGTGAGTGACTGGCTGGTCCCCCTCACCCCCAACCGTAGACCCCAGGGAAGTAGAAGTGAAGCAGGTAGCAATGGTACGCTGCTGGCTCTGGGGAAAGACTGAGTGCCCTGCAGAGCGACAGTGCCTCGGTGGTGCGAGTAGTTAGCGCCGATTGGCCGATGTGATCCGGTTAAGAGAAACGTCCTACTCTGTTGGACGTCGGAAAAGCGAGTTTCAATGTGACCGCGCCTGAAAGTGTTCGAGAAGAAAGTGACTGAAGTGGGCGGGGATGGTCGTTCCCATAGCGGCGAATCCACATTTCAGAGTGAACGGGTCGACAAAACACTATCCCTTGGGGCAAGAAAAATATTTAAGACTTTCGATTTCAATCAAGTCACCATCACTGTTAGACATCCATTTACATATTCAATGGTTCCCATTGCCACCGACATCCTCCCCATAGTCTACATATGGCGTATGTGCCCACTTAATGATCACTAAGGACCCGTGCAACCAGCTGACTTGAGTCTTTCTCCCGATTCCAGAGACACGGTTTTCTTCCACTCTACACATTATTTGAGACATTCCAACATTCCAGCACCTTCCAGCCCCGGTAAGCACAGGGTCGATGTCCAGGGGATTCCTTCCCAAGGAGAGACGTCTTCTCACAGCCGTGGAGTGAAGAGGAGACTGCCAGGCGCCAGACCTGGCTGGAAGGGGGAGGGGACCCAACTGTCACTTCTGTCACCCTGGCCCCAGTCCACACGTACCCAGGGCCCAGGGCCCAGCAAACATCGCCACAGCGGCCGCCCTCTCACACACCTCATCGGAACCCCCACCCTCTCGGGCCAACTCCTTCCCTGGCTCGCCAACATCTAGTCTTCTCTCTGTACACTTCTATCAGTAATAACAGTATTGATCAAAATTAAGTACAGAGAGTGGGGGGAAAGATCGACCCTGAAAATAAAAGCCCCTCTCAGTTAAGTGTCACACGATTTCGACTTCGAGTTACAGGCCTCTGGACTTCGGATCCTCAGTGGAAAACAAGCGTCCGGGTGCTAACGCAGACACAGAAGCCAGCGCGAACTACATCTGGAGGTGCACGCTATACTAACTCTTCCCCAAGCTCTGAAGCGTCACATTCCTCGTCGATTTTCTTGATCAAATCAGGAATCCTCACCTCTCATAATTCTTAACAACCCTTTTCTACAAGTCCTCTTCAGGCCACAACAGCATGGGTCCCACGCCAGCCAGCCAATGACAGACAAGGAGAGAGAGAGAGAGAGAGAGAGAGAGAGAGAGAGAGAGAGAGAGAGAGAGAGAGAGAGAGAGAGAGAGAGAGAGAGAGAGAGAGAGAGAGAGAGAAACTACATGTAAAGGCATTCATGGGATGAGGACAGCCACGTCCCAGGCCAGCAAACCATCAGGCAAGCCATGCATGAAGAAAGCACATGGGAAGTCGAGCCGAAATCCCAAACTCCCTATTCAGAGAAAGAGGATCCAAGTCGTGCAGAAGAGAGCGATCCCTCTATCACTAAGCCCAGACACCCAGCACCCGCCAGGGAAGGCGAGGTCGAAGTAAGGGAGAAGGGGAGGCACGCATGTACGTGAGGCGGCAAAATGCAAGGGCAGTTTACCAGAGACCCAGAGAGACTAGAGGCCATTTTGATGCAAGGGAGGGGGTACGTGTACATTCCACATAAGCATTAACGACATCAGTTACCAATCAGCCCAGGCAGACACAGTTGTCCGCAGAAAGAAAATCACTGTTGCTGTAAGTGGATGTTGCTCAATAAAATTCGAACTTCATACATATCGTCGTCGTCATCATCTTTCAGATATGTCCAGACACGGCCAATTACACACGCAGCAATGAAAAGGGAAATCAGGGAAAACTGTGAGGCAAGTGCCCTACAAAAGAATCACGAAGCACTGACGGATACGCTAATAGCCCGGGAATTCAACCATTGTCTGCAGGGTTGGCGGGGCCCTGCCGTCAGCTTGGAGAGCAAGCGGGCCAGGATTAGGCAACTGACTGTTTGCGCCTGCCAAACAGCCACAGAAATGTAGCGCGGATGGCGCTCTGGCCCGGCTCAAACACTGACCACTGCACACAACAGTTACGAATTCCTCTGTTCCCCTTTCTCTCTCCCTCTACATCGCCCCCTCCCTAAGCCTTCCCCGTCCCCCCATAGTTCGGCCCATTCCCAGTGAACTCTGGGACGGGCGGCAGCTGCCCCTCAGTTGTCCTGGCAACGCACTGGTCCCGCACCCTTTTCTTTGTGTAGAGAGGAGAGGACTTCCCGGACTATCCGAGGGAGAACTGCATCCAGACCGCGCACGTGTACACATGCACGCACGTCAGCGCTGATGTGCCAACGTGAAAATACACACATGTGAACGTCATGCAACAATTGATTGTGTGGTTTTGCTCTTAATCTTATTATCATGTACCGGATGCAAAATACAAGATTAAATGCTATTTTAATTTCTTCGTCAATAAGGTGGGAAAAATTCAACTTCAGGCCAACTTCATGCTCGAAAACAAATCTTTGCGTACATGCATGCATATGAGCACACAAACACACACACACACACACACACACACACAGATACACACACACACACACACACACACACACACACACACACACACACACAAACACACACACACACACACATGACATGCAGCTTTCATATACTCGGAACAGGAAGGCACATCTGATGCCCAGACACATGAAAAGGCGCAGCTACAAAGACATCACGACGGAGAAGGCGTATGGGCCGCGAAGACACACAACTAATCATGCAGCCACCACTAACGCATTCTCATCTGCGCCCTGCCTCGGGCCGGCTGTGGCCCCTTTCAAAGGACGCCACCAGGGACTGCAGGCTAGGCGTGGTCAGGTGCGTGCAGGTGAGCAAGGTTCGACCCCCTAGTGGCCAGGTCACCTGTCATGCGAAGAGGCCAGGTGTTGACCGCTAGCTTGACCCTCGGCCTCTGGCCAACAGCGCCTGGCCACGGGCTGGAAAAGCCGCTGACCCCCTCATCCCTGCCTTATGGATACGACACGCCAGGGCGTTCCGGTAATCGCACACTGACGGATACGACAACCGCCGGCGCGGCTTTAATCGCCTCCACTGATGGAAACAAACAGCACCTGAGCTACTTTAATCTGATGGACACGACAAGGACTGCTGCTACCGGCACCTGCACCACTGTGCCTGCCGCCACTTCAGCAGCTGTACTGCCGATTTGAGTCTTTCGAATTTGACGTCTTCCTCAGGCATCCAGCACCCTGTGTCGTGGCCAAGTTGACGAGCTAGGCAGCGCTACAACTTTCTGCGGTCTTTGTGGAGTAGCCATCGGTCCTGAGGCGCCATTCCAGTGACAGAAATAAGCAATTAAACGTGAAGAAGAGAGGTATCTGTATCAAATGCGTCTGAACAAAATCTACTTCGAGCCGCCTTAGCACTTTGAATAGCTACAGGAACTGGTATGGGTGAGGGTCACAACTCCAGTGACACTGTGGATCAAGTTCTCAGTGACACTTACAGGCGACATTCACAAGCCAATACACTGGCTTCGTGTGTCATGACCCCAAGTCCACGTCACGCATCCGTGGTCAGCCTCCAACCCTGAGGGCCAGAAAACGAGTGACCATCACAAGCTGTGACCAGCTGACCAGAGATGGACATGACACACAAACAGGTGGGACGAGACGCTTTTTTCGCCAACCTACATTTCCATGACCATACATGTATCTCAGGCACCTTCGTCTTCTCTTAAGTTCTGGTTCTATGATTCTACACCCCACCCCCGCCCCCACCCCCCAACCCCTTTCACCGTTTGAGGAGTATTACAGCTTTACGTTTACATACTGTGCACAGCAAACCATCGACATATGAGAGGTTCTGACTCCATGAATATTGACCTTATGGGCAATGGTGTCATATGACTCTTGAATTGATTGCCGATCGAACCTTCGACTATGGTGTACTGACTGGCTCTTCGACCTTTAACTGTATGAGGTGTGGTATATTTGAAGACTTAGAAAAATACCAATCCAGCTTGATAGACAAGCAACATCAGGTGTAACAAGCGAAGACAACATATTTCAAGGCTTTGAAAAAAATCATCAAGCCGAAGGACAAAGAATCGATCCTCTTTGTGTACAGTAGTCAGTACGACATAGTCTGTCATTGCTGTATTGGTCTCCACATCTATTGTAAACGCTCCGGTGCATGGAAGGACAGAGAGAGCACATATATCTCTCCCCAGTTCTGACTAGAGGAGGCCGAAGAAACAGTCTTCAAACCCATTAAATGTTATGCTCCAATTGAAAAGTGAATTCATTAAAAATTATTTGCCACTGACCACTCCTTCAAACGAGTGATCTTTCGTTTCATTACTTGCTGTGTTTCATTCCAGTCTATTCAGCACTGCATGCATTGCTCGTGGAAATAGTACTACATGTACTTCTGAAAAGAACTCGAGAATAATTCACGTCTGTCACGATTGCAGAATGAGAAAATTCAAAGCACTAAAGCACGTACATCAATATTATTTGACAGGAACCACATTCAGAGTTGTCTAGAGCCTATTTTCTTTGGACAGACGCGAGCACTGCCCATCGATCATACACATTCGTGCAGCACAAGGCTGTTTTGACACATGACACATGCAAATGAGAATGTTACCAATAGTGCGCGACAGCCTCAATTATTGTTCTCGTTCTCAGAATTCTCATTCCAGCGTCTCGTCTGTCACTGCCACCTCTCTCATACATATTGCACCCAAAGAAATAGATCACTGTCTCAAGAGCACATGGTAAACGCCAAGCATGTCATAAACAATCAAACAAACACCAGCGGATCGCACAGGTCTTTATTTCACCCCCAATGCAAGTCAAGCAGGAAGACATACAGCGGCATCCATCTTCCTAACTCCCACAACAGAAACGAACAGTCCTGAGAGGGTGGAAGAGTCCTGAGAGGGTGGAAGAACAGAGCGCGGCATGGGCACAAAAACCTCGGGCGACACGAAACAAATGAGGAGTACTACACTCGGACAACCTTGGCCAGCACGCGCATAAATCACATCGCCTCCAGCAGCTGAAGAGTTCTCTAAAGATATACCCGCAGTTATCTCTCTTGGCTGCCAGACCTTCTCCTCCTCACCTCACCCCTTCGACTTCAGCCATTCCACCCCCACATCTTACTTCTATGCACCCCCTACCTCCTCGGCCCGACTCCCCTTCGAGGCGTCTACCATACTCCCCAATGAGGCCGGGCTTCGTTCCTAGGTAGCCATGCGAGTGCAGCTGCAGTTATCTGCTTGTGTAAACACCTCACCCTCTATCGCGGAGCGAGGATCGTCCTCTATCACACGTCCACGACCCGTCCCCCGCTTGGGCAAGGTGAGCGCGGGCCAAAGCTGTTCAGCCCCAACTACCTCCCCTGCCCTGAGATAGCAGCGTGAGGAGGTAAGGAAGGAAGCGGGGAGAGAGAGAGAGAGAGAGAGAGAGAGAGAGAGAGAGAGAGAGAGAGAGAGAGAGAGAGAGAGAGAGAGAGAAGAGAAGAGAGAAGAGAAAAGGGAGAAGGGAGGAGAGAGAGAGAGAAGAGAGAAGAGAGAAGACAGAGACACAGAGAGAGAGAGAAAGAGAGAGAGAGAGAGAGAGAGAGAGAGAGAGAGAGGAGGAGAGGAGAGAGAGAGAGAGAGAGAGAGAGAGAGAGAGAGAGAGAGAGAGAGAGAGAGAGAGAGAGAGAGAGAGAGTCATTCCTAATCCAAACGGGAAAGGGTACAAGCAATCACAACACATTTTTAGACTACGACTCAAAAAAAAAAGCAAATATACATTCTGCCAGTGTTAAACAGAGACAAACCACGAGGAAAAACTTGGCAAACTTTTTTTCACAAGAATCACAAATCAACTAGTGGCAAAATGGGAAAGCACTGGCAGAGGCGAATGAAAATGAAACGGCGGGTGTACATGCAAAGAACGCACAGGAGCGCGTATCTACACTGCAACTCACTATCAATACACAACCACAATATCACCACTATATCACCATCACACACACCACCGTCACACACACCACTACCACTACACCGTCCCCAATCCTACACACGTGTGTTACGTCACAAAAAGTACCACGTCATCAGGGCCGCTACACGTCACTGTGGACAGGCGACGGACGGGCGAGGTGACGTGGATGGGCGGGTGGGAAGTATAACAAGGTCCTAGGGCGAGGTGGAGGCGGTCCCAGCCTCAGATCCCCAGTCAGCCGTCCCCTCCCCCTGACAGGCTGCCACTCACTCTCACCCCGTCCACCCGCACCCCCTTTGTCCAGATAGAAGGAGAACCCTATCCAGTTTTTATCGCCACCAGTGCCCCGGAAGTGTTTGCAAACACACAGTTCGCCGACTTTTTGACGCCATGGTATCTTGAATGTAGTTGCGTCCGCAACGAGAATAAGAGCAAAACTTTCGTACGCGTTTGAATAATGAACACGCCAAACTTCCCCAATCGCAAGTCTTCGCTTTGGCTTGAAATTAGTCGATATCAACAAGTACATTGTATGCACATTTAAAGTTAGAAATATGGCAGCAGTACATTCTATGCACATTCAAAGTTAGAAATATGGCAGCAGTACATTCTATGCACATTCAAAGTTAGAAATATGGCAGCGGTGCAAACGAAAACGGAAGGCGCGCTCTATAGGCACGTGAACGACGAACACGCTCATGGCACATAATATACACACTCACCCACACAGTAAGTATACACACACACTCAGAATACACACACACTCAGAATACACACACAAACACACACACACACACACACACACACACACACACAGACAAACACTCACATTCACACACACACACACACACACACACACACACACACACACACACACTCACACACACAGATACAGCACACATATATACACACTCAAAACAAACACACACACACACACACACACTCAAAACACACACACACACACACACACACACACACATACAGCACACATATACACACTCAAAACAAACACACACACACTCAAAACACACACACATACACAGACACACACACTTAGAGCACATACACATACTCAGAACACACACTCAGCACACACAGAACACACACATACACACACACACAACACACACACAAACACACATCTACACACACACTACACACACAGACACACTCTACACTCACTACACACACACACCCCCACCCCCCCACCCCCACCCCCAACACACACACACACAAACGAAAACTGCCACGGAGAGAGAGGGGGGCAGTGGATTTGGTGAGGGCGAGAGTGGAGGTGTGGACACAACAGACTGCCACTCGAAGGCAGCCCGGGGTGGAGTGGCTCTTCTGGCCGCCCGCTCTTTCACGGCGCTGCCTTCCCATGGACACTCCGCGGGCTGCCCCGCCGGTGTCCCGCTCCAGATCTCCCCCCTCCAGTGAAAACTTTATCATCACATGCAACACCTGGATTTACAGATGGGTTTCTCTTGCTCGTTACAAAAAGCTACGATGCATTTTGTGTCGCATTCTCTTCTGTAGAGGTATGCGAAGCGTCTTTGGTAAATGTGTATTTTGACCGTCTCTCATGAGTGTCCGTATTATAAAGTTCAAAACACTGAAATGGAAAAATCCACTGCAATGTATTAACTTTCCTCTTCAAATAAAACAAACGTCGCTTAGATCATAACCAGACGGGAATGTCACAATTCAGTCCGTGTCCAAAGGGAACTCGCGCACATTGGTACCTGCACTGATTGCATGATTGAATCATCGGCCCAGTCGCTATTATTTCTGACGCCAAAAAAAATCGAACCTCGAGAGTTACGTCGATACAACAATAATAATTAACAATCGATTCAGACGTATCTAATCTACAGTATACTTATTTTCTAAGGGGAGCGTTTTTCTTCAGACACCGTGCGGGCCGGCCTTGCACCTGGCCGGGTTCCTGTGAGCTTAGCCACGGCCGACCGCTCCGCTCTTTTCTTCAGCCGGCTTTTCACACCTCCGCCTCCTCTCGGCCTTTCAGTCCTGGGGCCGCGGAACTCCTCTTCAGGGTGGGGTCTGCCTGCGAGCTTTGTCCGGGTAGCCTCTCCACCCGAACCAGCTTCCCTGCTAATGAAGCCTGGCACCCGTTTCAAGAAGCAGTTCCGTGAGGTTGAAGTGCTGTACGCAGATATGTTCGAACTACCCTGCGTGTCAACGCTACCCCGATTCCTTTATCCCACGCCACTCCATCCCACTCTTCCTCCTGCCCGATCCACCCCACTCAACCACCCACCTACCCCACTCACCCACCCCGCTCCAACTCACCTGGACCTACCAGCTCCTCCATCCCATCCGAAGTGACCCCTTTCGCGAATGTGATAATCGGTTTCACTTGGAGGACGCGGGTGTATGGTCAGGGATTTGGTCAATAGAAGCCCGAGTTCAATCGGTCCCCTGAATATACTGGAAACACTGCTGGATTGAAGCGAACTCAGCCCGAACGGGGGACAGCCATCCTCCCCCCACTGCTCCACAAAGGAGACCGTGGATGGCGTCGCCGAGAGCACAAAGGCGCTGGTTGTTCTATGGTCAAGCAAAGCTGCTTCACCCCTGTCGCTCCTTTGAACCGGTTCTGAAGAGTGGAGAAGGGAAGGAGTGGAGGACGAGGTTGATTTCTATTCTGCCGAATGGTGGCCGTTCGCTCCCACAGGAATCAGCTCATACAAGAGGTTCGGCCTCGTCTCATACACACTCCGCACCTGATAAAATATCGCCCTATCACGTGCATCCTCTCCAGCGAGGTAGTGCAGACTTTAATTCCTCTGCCCTAAACAAATGAAAATATTTCCGAGATCGTACATTTCTATGAAAACCACCATTGGTCCTTTCAATGCTTTCACCGGCTACCGAGCACTTTTCGCGAAAAAGTTGTCAAGAACATCTCGTCAGCCCGAAAGAGCCGAACTTGTTTCCTTCATCCCTTAGCGGGAGAACGCTTCCCTTTTTTCCCCTCCCCACTGCCGACGTAAAGTTCTGCTCCTATCTCAGATTGCCGCGATAATCACTTGCTTCCCAAACAAGAAGCCACATGACGCTCCACGCGATCCCAAAGCTGGTTCTTGTACCACGATGACATATCACTGGGGGATTTTCACAATCAAATTAGCTCCTGTCAGCCAGTCGCAAAAAAGGGCAACAAAAAACGACAAGCGGGAGGCGAAGTCAAGCCGTACGCGGCCAGGGCGAATTGTTGCCGAGCCTCGAGCACAACCCCAATCACAGAGCGCCCACAAAGGCGGAGTGAGCGGTACAAGTGATGGGACAGCGCCATCTAAGCTAGGTCTCAGGGCCTGATGAGTTGGCGGCGGAGGGGCAGCTTGGGCCATTGTTCCTGGCGATCTGATAGCGACCTGCCGCCCGCCCCGAGTAAACCACCCGCAACCCACCCTCCCCTTCCCTCTACCCCTCCCCTTCCCTCACCTCGTCCTCTCCTCCCTTGGCGTACTTGACTCGAGAAAGGCGATACCCGGATTACTAACAGCTCGCCCAATTACTCGGGCCAGGTAATTTCCCCCAGTCCCATAAATCTGACAGGGGCCAAGCCTACGCCACCCTACCCCCTCTCCCGACCCCTCGGTCTCCAATTTTCCTTGGTCTTGGATCTTCCTGTATCGACGTCCCCTTTTATTCTGTCCTTCCCATCCCATTTCCACTCGTACCAAACCCTGGTCCAATCGAGGTCTTTCTTTCTTCCTTTCTTTCTCCCCTTCGACTTTACCCACCCGCACATCTCCAATCTGTATTCCTGGCAGATAACTCCATGGCTACTTTTCATCTCTTTCGATGCATGCCACTCCATTATCCCACACCCACCCACCCACCCTCCTTCCGACCCACCCGCTCCCCACACCACTAACCCCAATTCTCTTTAACACTCCTTCCTCCTTTTCAGCCCATGGTCCCCGGGGCCAGGTGTCTCCCTCCAGGCTAGGGTTTCAATGGAAGCAACAGGCACGTAATGGAATGGCGCGCCGTAGGCGTCAGGGGGTTAATTCCTGGACACTTGAACACGACACTCGATTCGCATTCTCAGTATTTGCATGTCCCTCTGTTTGCCTGCCTGCCTGCTTCGAGTCTGTGTGTTTGCATGTCTGTCGGTGTGTCTGTCTGTCCGTGTTTTCGTTTGTGTATTTGTGAGTTAGTGTATCCATCCGTCCGTCCGTCCATTTTTCCGTCTGTCAGTCCGTCCCTCGGTCTCTGACCCTCTGTCTAGGTGTGATTTTTTTTTGTGCCGCACACACGTGTGCACGTGTCTGTTAGTCCGAGTGTACATGTATGTCAATACTGGAGAGGATTTTAGTCTGCTTGTTCAGATACCCGTTCGTACTTCGTGTGAGAACGCACGTGCTGACATTGAACTGCATTGAATGAACTTTATTTTATCATGAAAATCAATGGATTAGGTATATCTGCATATCTTACATTCACACATACATACCACCACCCTTCCCTCACCCCCTAAGAAAACACGATAACATTAGTTCCAAAATACGTGCCATGAATTCATGGTAACCAGACGGTAATCACCCACGCATTGAATTTACATTGATCTTTAAAGAGTGTTCGAAAAGCAGCGACAATGCGGGCGACGACAGCGATGATCTTCAAAATGTTTCTCGACAAAACACATAATTCATTTTCCTCTTCTCTCTCGCAGTATCAACATCAGAAAATTCATTTGAGACTTGTCGATGTCCACACACCAAAACTACATGTACCACGGATCACAACACACGCAGAAATGCAAGCGGAGGACCAAAGGATAATTTGGGGGAGACGGGTCGGGAGTATATCTAGGTAAGACCTAAGGTGTCGCCGCTCGCAAACAAGGCATTACACATTACGACGAATCGACAGCAGTGGAAACCCGGGATATCAACAATGTCGATATTATCTGGCATCGCATGCCGCGACAGGCCGGCAAGCGACGACAAAAAGGAGGCTGGCAGTGTGGGGAGATAAGAGTGCCGAGACTGGGGGCTCTGACACGCGCTGATTCTGGAGACAAACAAAATGCCGCGGCTCCCGAGAGAAAGCGCGTGAGATTGCCTGCATGGCTCACTGGGGAGTTATTTCAGACAGCAGTGGATGATCCTGCAGGCCGAGACAAACAGAGGCGGCTCTAGTCTCCTCACAGTCTGCCTGCCTCCCTTGCTTCCCCGTCTGCTCTGTGTGTGTGTGTGTGTGTGTGTGTGTGTGTGTGTGTGTGTGTGTGTGTGTGTGTGACTCACAGTCACTTATAGCCACTCTGGTGCTGTGTGTATGATCAATGAATGCCCCTTCTGAACTATCGTGTCCTTATCTTGCCTTACAACGATCACCTTTTTTCTTTCTTTCGTTAAAAAAAAAACACCTCTATTCTCTTTCTTCTCGCCGAGCTGGGTGTCAGAGCGATCTGTGGATTTATTGCACGACTGTTCGAACTGACCTGTCAAGTAGTGATAAAGTAATCCGACGATCAATTGAAAACTGCACAGCGCCGAGTTCCGATTTTGCGCATGCGAATGTTGCTGACAGCCTACCATCCCATTGAGAGAACTTACAGAACTGTACCATACAATCTGACACAAAGCTATCTGAATAACTCGTTTAACAATACGACAAATAACGTATGCACAAATAAATTATACTTTTCGTTAGATCATCCAACATCATCAATCACATCGGAAAACTGTCCCAGATTTTGCCAAGCTATTTCCGAAACCTGCCTGATTATTCAAGACCTCGATTACTTGCAACCGTAATCCATGTTACAATTCTTGGACAGCAATGGCAACAGGTGTGCTGTAAGCCTGCACCAGTCAAACTTTCTCCCACCCCATCTCTCTACACCTGTGACACTGCAGTCGTGACACCCGCTATTGACAAGGGATCCAGTTATCAAAACTTAGACCTCTGATCATCAGCGACAGCATGGCTCATAAAAAATTACTGATATCCCTGCCGTTCGGCACAGGTGCATCTGGTGACAGGCACCTGGGGATTCACCCAACAGCTTATCTCCTCGACAGGTGCGAGTGTGAGCGTCCAAGTTCATCCCACATTAAATATATATACTGTATACGCTACACGACATGACTGTTTTGCATGCGTATCCCAATACGATTTCAGATCACAGTCTAAACAAAACTAACATCTACGCAAATCGAGCGACTCTTCCGCCATCATCGACATTGTCAGATCTGTGAATAGGCCCATCTCGGGTCATCAGCGATATTCGGCACAGCACGACGAGCGATAAACGATGCAAATCGCACAGTTCATGAGGTCGCAGCCATCGTTCCGACTACATCTGTTCCAGCGACACCTGCCGAGGCCTGCTTGCTCGGGTTAGGAGTTCACAGCCAGGTGGAAAACTCCGGAATTTTCATGAGGTTGATAAAAACTGAAGCGAGGGCCGGCACCCATACACTGTGCCCTCTGGCGACATCGCCGACACACGTGTCTATTGTGTATTCAAATGTCCGTGTGCCTCGACAGGCGTTATCACTCAGGCAAAATTCCTCCATTTATCGTTCGAAATCAGTTGAAATTTCCCCGATGCAAGTGTAGCTGCCATCAACTTTGCAGCCAACCCAGTAAATCCCTTGTTTCCACTATGCGCACCGATGATGGGATCTTCACCTCTGATCTCATAGCGACAACATATTGCCAGTCATCTATCTTATCGATGATAGCATTAGTCACAGCCTTTCCTACCATACTGACATAGCTGGTGTCATCGCGTTTAGGCCTCCATCTTCGATATTGTCCATGACAATGAGCAATATGAATCTAACCTTCAAGATAGTGACAAGGGAAAGACTGGAAAGGCGTACATCTCCTCTGTGTACCTTCCACTACAAGTTTTGCCTCTGCATTGTCTTGATTTATCAACTGCATCTTCTGCAATACAAAACTTATCGCCGTTAATCCGTCACAATCCCTTGCACTTTTCTCCGTTTACTTTCCACGCTTTCTCGTGTCGTGTTCTGCATTATTTTCCTCTTATCTTATCTCACTTCCTTTCTTTCCATTTATCTCTGTCTGTCTGTCTGTCTGTCTGTCTGTCTGTCTGTCTGTCTGTCTGTCTGTCTGTCTGTCTGTCTGTCTGTCTGTCTGTCTGTCTGTCTGTCTGTCTGTCTGTCTGTCTGTCTGTCTGTCTGTCTGTCTGTCTGTCTGTCTGTGTGTCTGTCTGCCTGCCTTCTTCCAGCCTTCACCCTCCCACCTAGTAATGGCTGCACAATGTCATCTTGCTGAGTCACAGTACTTTCCAAAAATGCAGATCTGGTCCGCGCGCGCATGCATACACGCGCATCCTCACGCACGCAGCCCATTCTAAGCAGTTGACAGTGTGCCCTGTGGTCTAGCAGTGACACATACTGTCATCCGTCGCCAATGCAAAAATCACGTTACCTCAGACCAATTCTAGATATATTGAATTGATAGGAGTGTGATAAGTGGGGGGAAGTAGCATGGTATAAGAAAACGAAGAAACGGTAAGAAAAACCCACACACAAAACTGTAACAGAGCGACAGGGAAATTCCGACAAATGTAAGATCCTTGAATATAACAATTTGCACCTAACGTCAGAGGACTTTTCCGGTTAGGAGGGTGGAAGTAGAAACTTGTATAGAAAAAACAAACGATGACAAGTAGCATTTCCAGGAGGAACGAGAAACCCAGCAGGAGCAAATGTCGCAGCTTACAGCCTCCCCAGACACGTCCTGACACCGCAGATACCGTCTCCACAAGTGTCATGCCACCAGAGACCTGCTGTGACAACCATCCTCTCACCCGCCACCCTCCACCCCGATAGCATCGATGGCCAGGCTGGAGGCTGGTGGTCAGGGAGGTGGGGGAGGAATTCAAGACGGAAGGGCGGGGGAGGAGGAAATTATGACGTGGCATGCCTCCCAGGGACAGCCACACGAACTGATCAGATAATACTAGTGGGGCAGGCAGCCAAGTGCAAATTTCTCGTTTGTCTGTCTCTCTCGGGCAAGGCACGGCAGTGCCACGGTATGGAGGACGCGGTGCGTATGGGGGCTGTGGACACCTGCACGCCCTAGCCCTTCTTCCTCCACGTCGTAAAAAAAGTAACAGCGATTAAAGGGCAAGAAAGAAGCGGCCAGGTTTGAAGTGAGGCAGAGGGAGAGATAACGATGAGATAAGGCCAGCAGTCAGGAGAGGAGGGACAAGCTAGCTGTGTAGAGCAGGGGAGGGACAGGCTAGCTGTGTAGAGCACGCTAGCTGTGTAGAGCAGCGAGACAGGCTCGCTGTGTAGAGCAGGGGAGGGGCAGGCTAGCTGTGTAGAGCAGAGGGGCAGGCTAGCTGTGTAGAGCAGAGCAGAGGAGGGACAGGCTAGCTGTGTAGAGCAGAGGAGGGACAGGCTAGCTGTGTAGAGGAGCGAGACAGGCTCGCTGTGTAGAGCAGGGGAGGGGCAGGCTATCTGTGTAGAGCTGAGGGACAGGTTAGCTGTGTAGAGCAGACTAGCTGTGTAGAGCAGACTAGCTGTGTAGAGCAGCGGAGGGACAGACTAGCTGTGTAGAGCAGCGAGACAGGCTTGCTGTGTAGAGCAGGGGAGGGGCAGGCTAGCTGTGTAGAGCTGAGAAGGGACAGGCTAGCTGTGTAGAGCAGGCTAGCTGTGTAGAGCAGGCTAGCTGTGTAGAGCAGAGGGGCAGGCTAGCTGTGTAGAGCAGAGGGGCAGGCTAGCTGTGTAGAGCAGGGGAGGGACAGGTTAGCTGTGTAGAGCAGACTAGCTGTGTAGAGCAGACTAGCTGTGTAGAGCAGAGGAGGGACAGGCTAGCTGTGTAGAGCAGAGGAGGGACAGGCTAGCTGTGTAGAGCAGACTAGCTGTGTAGAGCAGAGGGGCAAGCTAGCTGTGTAGAGCAGAGGAGGGACAGGCTAGCTGTGTAGAGCAGCAAGACAGGCTTGCTGTGTAGAGCAGGGGAGGGGCAGGCTAGCTGTGTTGAGCAGAGGGGCACGCTAGCTGTGTAGAGCAGGGGAGGGACAGGTTAGCTGTGTAGAGCAGACTAGCTGTGTAGAGCAGAGGAGGGACAGGCTAGCTGTGTAGAGCAGCAAGACAGGCTTGCTGTGTAGAGCAGGGGAGGGGCAGGCTAGCTGTGTAGAGCAGAGGAGGGACAGGCTAGCTGTGTAGAGCAGAGGGACAGGCTAGCTGTGTAGAGCAGAGGGGCTGGCTAGCTGTGTAGAGCAGAGGGGCAGGCTAGCTGTGTAGAGCAAAGAAGGGACAGGCTAACTGTTTAGAGCAGAGGGGCAGGCTAGCTGTATAGAGCAGAAGGGCAGGCTAGCTGTATAGAGCAGAGGAGGGACAGGCTAGCTGTGTAGAGCAGACTAGTTATGTAGACCAGATGGACAGGCTAGCTGTGTAGAGCAGAGGGGCAGGCTAGCTGTGTAGAGCAGAGGGGCAGGCTAGCTGTGTAGAGCAGAGGAGGGACAGGCTAGCTGTGTAGAGCAGAGAGGCTGGCTAGCTGTGTAGAGCAGACTAGCTGTGTAGAGCAGAGGAGGGACAAGCTAGCTGTGTAGAGCAGACAGCTGTGTAGAGCAGAGGGACAGGCTAGCTGTGTAGAGCAGAGGGACAGGCTAGCTGTGTAGAGCAGAGGAGGGACAGGCTAGCTGTGTAGAGCAGACTAGCTGTGTAGAGCAGGGGAGGGACAGGCTAGCTGTGTAGAGCAGAGGAGGGACAGGCTAGCTGTGTAGAGCAGAGGAGGGACAGGCTAGCTGTGTAGAGCAGACTAGCTGTGTAGAGCAGAGGGGCAGGCTAGCTGTGTTGAACAGAGGAGGGACAGGCTCACTGTGTAATGCAGAGGAGGGACAGGCTAGCTGTGTAGAGCAGAGGGGCAGGCTAGCTGTGTAGAGCAGAGGAGGGACAGGCTAGCTCTAGCTGTGTAGAGCAGAGGAGGGACAGGCTAGCTGTGTAGAGCAGACTAGCTGTATAGAGCAGAGGGACAGACTAGCTGTGTATAGCAGAGGGACAGGCTAGCTGTATAGAGCAGACTAGCTGTGTATAGCAGAGGGACAGGCTAGCTGAGTAGAGCAGAGGGACAGGCTAGCTGTGTAGAGCAGAGGGACAGGCTAGCTGTGTAGAGCAGACTAGCTGTGTGGAGCAGAGGGACAGGCTAGCTGTATAGAGCAGACTAGCTGTGTAGAGCAGAGGGACAGGCTAGCTGTATAGAGCAGACTAGCTGTGTGGAGCATAGGGACAGGCTAGCTGTGTAGAGCAGGCTAGCTGTGTAGAGCAGACTAGCTGTGTGGAGCAGAGGGACAGACTAGCTGTGTAGAGCAGACTAGCTGTGTAGAGCAGAGGGACAGGCTAGCTGTATAGAGCAGACTAGCTGTGTGGAGCATAGGGACAGGCTAGCTGTGTAGAGGAGGCTAGCTGTGTAGAGCAGACTAGCTGTGTGGAGCAGAGGGACAGGCTAGCTGTGTAGAGCAGACTAGCTGTGTGGAGCAGAGGGACAGACTAGCTGTATAGAGCAGACTAGCTGTGTAGAGCAGAGGGACAGACTAGCTGTGTAGAGCAGAGGGACAGACTAGCTGTGTAGAGCAGAGGGACAGATTAGCTGTGTAGAGCAGAGGGACAGACTAGCTGTGTAGAGCAGAGGGACAGGCTAGTTGTGTAGAGCAGAGGGACAGGCTAGCTGTGTAGAGCAGAGGGACAGGCTAGCTGTATAGAGCAGACTAGCTGTGTGGAGCATAGGGACAGGCTAGCTGTGTAGAGCAGACTAGCTGTGTAGAGCAGAGGGACAGACTAGCTGTGTAGAGCAGAGGGACATGCTAGCTGTGTAGAGCAGAGGGACAGACTAGCTGTGTAGAGCAGAGGGACATGCTAGCTGTGTAGAGCAGAGGGACAGACTAGCTGTGTAGAGCAGAGGAGCAGACTAGTTGTGTAGAGCAGAGGGACAGACTAGCTGTGTAGAGCAGAGGGACAGGCTAGCTGTGTAGAGCAGAGGGACAGGCTAGCTGTGTAGAGCAGAGGGACAGACTAGCTGTGTAGAGCAGAGGGACAGGCTAGTTGTGTAGAGCAGAGGGACAGGCTAGCTGTGTAGAGCAGAGGGACAGGCTAGCTGTGTAGAACAGACTAGCTGTGTAGAGCAGAGGGACAGACTAGCTGTGTAGAGCAGAGGGACAGGCTAGTTGTGTAGAGCAGAGGGACAGACTAGCTGGGTAGAGCAGAGGGACAGGCTAGCTGTGTAGAGCAGAGGGACAGGCTAGCTGTGTAGAGCAGAGGGACAGGCTAGCTGTGTAGAGCAGAGGGACAGGCTAGATGTGTAGAGCAGAGGGACAGGCTAGCTGTGTAGAGCAGACTAGTTGTGTAGAGCAGAGGGCCAGACTAGCTGTGTAGAGCAGAGGGACAGGCTAGCTGTGTAGAGCAGAGGGACAGGCTAGTTGTGTAGAGCAGAGGGACAGACTAGCTGTGTAGAGCAGAGGGACAGGCTAGTTGTGTAGAGCAGAGGGACAGGCTAGCTGTGTAGAGCAGAGGGACAGGCTAGCTGTGTAGAACAGACTAGCTGTGTAGAGCAGAGGGACAGACTAGCTGTGTAGAGCAGAGGGACAGGCTAGTTGTGGAGAGCAGAGGGACAGACTAGCTGGGTAGAGCAGAGGGACAGGCTAGCTGTGTAGAGCAGAGGGACAGGCTAGCTGTGTAGAGCAGAGGGACAGGCTAGCTGTGTAGAGCAGAGGGACAGGTTAGCTGTGTAGAGTAGAGGGGCAGGCTAGCTGTGTAGAGCAGAGGATGCATTCCGAAACATGGCGCCGGCCCGCCTCTACAGGCTACAATTATTGATATGATGAAGTTCACCGCATTCAAATAAAGACTACGAGAAAATGGTTCTTTCGCTTCATGCCAGTTGTGCGAGAGACAAAAAGAAGATGGAAGGAAGGAATGATGATGATGATGATGATGATGATGATGATGATGATGATGATGATGATGATGATGATGATGATGATGATGATGCGGAGGAGGAGGAGGAGGGGGAGGAAGAGGACGACGACGACGACGACGATGATGATGATGATGACGAGAATGATGATGAAGAGGATGGGGAGGATCAGGACGATGACGGATTTTACGGCCTAATACGTTAGGCAATGTAAGGTCATTGATCATGAAATCCCTAGAGCTGATTAGACAGAGCAAGCCAAGCCACAATTTCCCTAGTTATTCGCCGTTTGTGAACCGCATAGGGAGACGCGGTAAACCTATTCCCATCCCCAACCCACGTGCGGAAGGAAAGGAAGAACACAAAGGAGGGAGGGGAAAGAGAGAGAGAGAAATGTCAAAAATCATAGGACTGAATTTAGAATTTAGGTCGTGGCAGCTATGAAGACGAAAAGGTGGGGTCAGAAGATCAGATATATTCATGTCAGCACTAAGAGGTGATTTGACAGAGGCAGACAGACAGGAACAAGCAGGATGCCCTGGTTCTCTAGGTGTTAATGAAACCCCATGGGGTGCACTTAGTGGCCCCATAATGAAGACAGCGTCAGCGCGTCACCCACCCCGGGTGCTCAGATCGACAAGAGCGACTGGGAAGCGCGGCCCAGGTAACTGCATTTCAGGTGAGAAGCAGTGATTGAAGGCATTGGGAATCAAAAGTAGGGATAAAACGCGGGAAAAGTAGTCTATTCAGGGTGCCAGCTTGGCTGATTAGGGTACGGGTAAACGAGAGGTGAATACTGGGCGGGTGGGAGACAGTCGTGATTATGGCGGCATGATTGGTCAGGGGGAGGGAGAGCACTGGCGACAGGGGAGGGGAGGGTAGGGAGAGAGGGAGGGGGTGGTTAGGGTCTGATTGCGGTTTTATTGGGACGCCACCGGCAGGGAAGGCATAATCAGGATGCTGAGGAGTCATTTCACAGGTGCGAGGACGCCTACAGGCCATTCCTCTCTCGCCAGCTAAAAAGGCAGAGGCCGAGTTGGAGGGGACCGCTGTGCTGGAGGCGAGATCAAACCGCAGGAAAGGAGAGGCGAAGTTTCAACAGCAATGGAGAGGGTGGGAGGCTAACAAGCGACTCGGACAGCTTCGAGTACCCGGGCAGACAGGGTGGCACCGACCCAGCACAGCGCAGACCCCTAGGTAGGCGCCTGCCTGCCTCCCTGCCAGGTCAGCTGACCCTCTTTATCACAGCACTTTCCGCCCGTCCCCGACTTTCTCCTTGCCCCCTCACCCATTCCCCTGTCTGGGCAAGCAATGTCCACTCTGTCTACTCGACTTCATAATGTGTCAACCGTACATTTTCCCAGTAACATTTTGGGTCTTTCACTTGCGTAAACTGCGCAGGTTCAACCTCGATGCGTGACCATTGCCAAAAAGTCAATGCAGCCAAGGTAAATGCTGATTTTGCACAACTACATTCATCAACAGTGTCTAGGCTGGTCGACATGTTGAGATGGCTCAAGATGGAAGAAAGGTAATTGCATAGTTTGAGTGGCTGGCCGTAACCAAGGCATAACTACTGATCCTACAAATAGGGGGAAAATGTTACGAATAGGAATCTCATCATGGAATCAGTGATTGCAAATCTACACGCGAACTGCCATGTCATTACACACTCTCTTCCCATGAATGGTTCATCAATCTTGGCTCAAAACAAACAAGGCTGTACTCCGAAATGCACTGCAGCATAACCGCTGAAGAGGTAGCATGAGAAAGAGAACTATGAACACATAAAGACATATCTCTTCAAAGGATCCGTTACTGAGGAACTATACACAAACTGCAATGTACTATCTCAAAACGTGGCTACAAGAAGAAGAAAAACTACCCCTAACTGCACCGCAACCACATCTAAGGGTGGGAGGGCGGTGATGGGGTAGAGGTGACAGGGAGACGTAGAGCAGGGTGGCAGGGGAGGCGGAGAGGCGGTGAGGGGTAAGGTGGCTGCGGATGTAAGGGCGGGTGGGGTGGGAAGACGGGGTGCATATGAATGGTAGTGGAAGGGGGATCGAGGGGGGTTCACACACCCCTGGCGGCAGCAATGAAAGCTCCCGTGACGCAACAGGCTCCAGCCAGTCTACCCCGAAGCCAGGAGGTGGAAGAGGGCAGGCCTTGCTTTGTTCGGAGACAATTAACTTTGGTCACCGCTGTTGCTGCAACAGACCCTAAAACTGGAGGGAAAGGGGTGGGGGATGGAGAAAATGAGACCCCGCAGGAGATAGCGTGGTGCGGGGTTCGCCTGCAGAAACACCACTACAAAGTGCTGAGCGCGGATCCGCTAACGAGTATTGAAGCTGCCCAGAGATAATTCCCCTTGGGGTTGCGTCCTTCCAGACAGTCAACCTGCTGAAGCACAGGATGTTTTCCTTCTGCTGTCCTGTCCTCTACTCCTTCCCCTCTTCTGCTGTCCTGTCCTCTACTCCTTCCCCTCTTCTGCTGTCCTGTCCTCTACTCCTTCCCCTCTTCTGCTGACCTGTCCTCTACTCCTTCCCCTCTTCTGCTGTCCTGTCCTCTACTCCTTCCCCTCTTCTGCTGTCCTGTCCTCTACTCCTTCCCCTCTTCTGCTGTCCTGTCCTCTACTCCTTCCCCTCTTCTGCTCTTGGAGTCCCATGCACAGAGGCCCAGTTGCAAACAGCCAGCAGTGGAGTGACGGTTACTGTATGACAGGAAAGTTTCCCCGTCTGATAGCTGCCAATGCAGGAGCTGTTCTACATGGCGTCATGGACGAGGCACGAGGAGCCACAATTCATTCCATTCAAAACCCTCAGGAAGGACAGGCTGAGTGGCGGGCATTCCAGTGTTGCAGACCTGGACAAGCCGTGTGTAACAGGGGAGACAGGGCGCCCATTGAAATCTCTAGGGTTTGCGTGACACTATCACCCAAGTTTTTATAAACAACCCACTGATCCCGCACCGAACGTGCAAACTGGCAGATAAGCATGCAAAAACTCCTGGGCTCCATGATGTCACTGCTTACACAAAATGCCATAGCAGCAATGGAAGAAAGCATTGGTATTGAGCCAGGTGCATTCCACAACTCCACAACAGCTTGACAGAACTGGCAGTTGGGTGTTCATTGTCCATGAACTCTATACAAAAATACAGAGGAGCTCAGGGGCGCGCACACACACACACACACACACACACACACACACACACGTTTGTTTCAGGTCACATGACCACACAGAAAAGAGAGGTAG
>JAWQFJ010002049.1:45000-57500 GCA_034096865.1 Theodoxus fluviatilis
AGGGTTTGCAATTTGTATTGTGGATGGGAAGTCGGTGTGTGGAATTGTTTCTTGTGTCCCTATGTGCATTAAATCCTTGGTTATTCATTTATCCTTGCTTGCGTGGTCTGTGTCGTGTTTGTCTCACCCCAAGTAGCCCAGGGGTAGGAAGTGCTTTCCCTTATAGCGTCAAGGGTTTGTGTGTACTACCCACCACCAAAAAGCAGCTCTTGACATAAGGGAATATCCGTTGTCTGTTCACACACTTATTTCCAAGTCGAGTATTTTTTATTTGGTTTCCACGAGAGAGAAAAAAGTTATTTAAAAAAAAAGTTATTGCCTACCTACCTACCCTATTTTTTTTGGCTATGTTACCTTAACCACACCAATTTTTTTTTTTGGCCTTATGATGTGTTAAGGTATCTTCAATGTCAAAGAAACCTTCAAACCCTCCTAGTGTGTGTAAGACAAAGCATTTTTATGCCAAATAACTACAAACTTTCTTAAAATATCATCTAAGTAGAAAAGCTCATGCATAAGGATGACAATCATTCTATGACCAAAAATCATTCTGTCCATAAAAGGTGACAACAGGAACTAAAACTGTTCCACAAATTCAATACAACAGGAATCTACAGCTCTTCCTATGTTTCTGAGACGTTACAGACGACAAACAACTACACTTAATTAACTCCACACAACTTTGGTGGCAAACAACTAACAAGCGAAGAGAACGAAGAGACCGACTGTCCTTCCTCAAGCAGACAGCCAGGGAAGGCAGGGGAAGCCAGATCTAGAGCAACCAAGGTATGAGGTACATATATCTGCCGTTATTGGGTATTGACGATGAGGCCCGAGCTGAAATTGTCATCGCACATCCCCCATCATGGGGAATAGGACTCCTCACCCCTTTCTCCTACAGCACAACCCCACCGTACCATCCCCCTTTTTCCATCTACTCCTCCACTGTTCCCTTCCTTTCTCCATCCTGCCCCACACGGCCACATCTCAAAAAGTAGGGACAGGCGAAAACTCGTATCCAGGCAGATCGTGGGGCAGTCGATGGTTTCCCCCGGTTTGTGTCTGGGCCAGCACGGTCCGCCCATCCTCACGGGACAGGCTCAATGGTGGAGTGGCCCAGCATTTCAATGCCCTGTCTCCCTCCAGTAGCTTCTGTCTGGCAGCGGGCACTGGGCCGTCCATTTCCCTTCTCACACACACCCCCCACCCCACCCCCCACCCCCTTCACCCCAAGCTCAACCTAGCTCGCCCCTTCTCCAGCATTCACGAAAAAAAGTTGGGCGTATCGGCATAGAGCGACGAATGCATCATGCATGTTCCAACCGAAGTTGAAGGAGAAAGTTCGTACGCGCTAAGACGTGATGGAGGATGTGTGCATGTGTTTCACGACGTCAGATTTGGTTAGAATTGCAAAGGAGTTTGCGTGCGTGCGTGCGTACGCGCGTGTGTGTGCATGTGTGTCCGTGTGCGTTCGTCTAGAGGGAAGACCACAACGATCGGACGGACAAAGCACAGCCGCACACGTGACGATTTTCGTATCAACGGGAAGTAAGTCAACGTCACGTCTGCCACGACTTGACACTACCTAACATGGGTTGGGGTGATAGTAACGATCCCCCTCATCTTCGCAAAGCTTCGCACTAAATTCCACTTCAAGATTTTTTCCCTCCACTGATTTATTCATTTGTTCACTCTATGTCCACCAGACAACATGTCTGGAATTTCAGCTCGTCTCGGGTCGTCTGCTTGCCATTGTCAACAGAAACGCCGCTAAAGGACATCGCTGTGGATTCAAGTTCAAATGATTTTTCTGGACACCATGAGGGAAGGCCAGGCTGACAGGTGGTCCGCTTCTCAGGCCTGTCTGTCAGGAAGGGAGCCACATCCTAAACCGGTTGCATCTCCTGGAGACTGCAAGGAGCGAGGTGCTGATGATGTGATCTTCACCCGCGTCTTCCCCCTTGTCCTGAGCACACACGGCCCCACAAATGGGACGCCTTCTCATTTTATTTGAAATTGCCTTCCATGTTGATACAGGCACACTTCAAAAGCAGACTTGCTAATCCGGCATCTGACAGGGCCAACTGGTGTGTGTGTGTGTGTGTGTGTGTGTGTGTGTGTGTCCCTGTTTGTTCTCACCCTAGAGAGGCACCACGAGAGGTGAGGAGAGAGGAAAGGAAAGAGGCGAGGAGAAAGGAGGAGAGAGGAGATGGAGAGAGGAGAGGAGGAGAAGCAAGGCGACGGTAGGCGAGGCGACGAGAGGGAGGACAGGAGAGACGAGGAGAGGAGGGGAGAGGCGAGGAGAGGAGAGGAGAGGAGAGGAGAGGCGAGGAGAGGAGAGGCAAGGAGAGGAGAGGAGAGGAGAGGCGAGGAGAGGAGAGGAGAGGAGAGGCGAGGCGAGGAGAGGAGAGGAGAGGAGAGGCGAGGAGAGGAGAGGCGATGCGAGGAGAGGAGAGGAGAGGCGGGGAATGGCGAGGAGAAGAGATGGGAAACGAGGGGAAGCGAGGGGAAGCGATGGGAAGGGAGGGGAGGGCAAAAATGGAAGAGAAAATGACAGGAGAGCAAACACAGAAGAGAAAAGGACAGGGTAGGGCAGGGCTGGGCAGGAGAGTAAGTGGAGAGATTAGGGCAAGGAAGAAACAAGGAGGCAATGGAGGAGCAGAAGAGCATAAGAGAGGTCAACACAGAAGTGAGGAAAGGAGAGAAGAGTGGAGAGGACAAAAAAAACGAGGAATGAAGGAAAGAGAGGGGAAGGTTGGACCCAAAGAAATGGAGAAAAGAAAAGAAAAGAAGGCGAGGAGATTATATATAGAGGGTATAGAGGGGAGAAGAGAAGAGCATAAAAGGAGAAAAGAGCCAGAAGGAGAAAAGTGAGGTGAGGGAAGGAGAGGAGAGAACCAAGAGTATGGAGAAAAAGATGTCGTGGAGGTACACATAGGAAAGTGACAATAGGAGGAGGTGAGAAATGGCATTCATGAAATGTTCAAGGCAAACAATGGACAAACATAATAACACACATTCCTGTAGCCATTCCCTTATCTGCAATGTTCTAACTTCATTATGCATGAGCATTCATTATTTCTAGAAGAACAGACATGGTAAATGACAAATGTACATGGACACAAAAACAAGTTGAGCCAAAAAATGAGAGAAAACACACTCACACACACACACACACACACACACACACACACACACACACACACACACACACACACAAACACACACAAAAACAAACACACACATACGCACACACACTTGCACACACACATACGCACACCCAGTGGGAAAAAAGTATAGAGAAATAGATACAGCAAGACACATGTATACGTATGAGTATTCCCTAAGGAAGAACCTCATTCATGAGGTGACAGGGAGGGAAAGCCATGGCAGTTTCTCTCAAGCTTCACCTCCACACAAGCCTCTCCAGGAAAGAAGAAAGGGAATGAGGATGAGCAGGGATGAATGGAGGAACAGTGTTGGGGAGTGAGATCTGGGGGGCTGGAGGAAGGGGGAGGCAGGGAAAAAGGCTCTGAGATGCCTAAGGGGGGGGGGGGAGAGAACAACATGGTGTGGGAGGGAGAGGGAAGGAGGGGGAGGGAAAAATCCAGCAAAGTACTTCCTCACAGATTGACTCAGGTCCAGGAAGGGAACAGTGCAAGCCCCATTCTACAGCCTGCCACCTCCAGTGCTCTCCCCTGAAGGTGTGGGACCTCACACAGGCTGAGCCCTGAACAAGCTCAGGGTTTGAGCTGGACCAACAAACCACTTCACAACCACAAAAAAAGATTATGCCCGGTATGAGGTCAAGGAAACTGCACAATTTTACCTCAACCAAGAGTGAGTGTGTGTGTGTGTGTGTGTGTGTGTGTGTGTGTGTGTGTGTGTGTGTGTGTGTGTGTGTGTGTGTGAGTTTTAAGTGTTTCTGTATGTGTTTAGTGTGTGTGTTTTGTGTGTGTGTGTGTGTGTTATTGTGTGTGTGTGTTTTGTGTATGTTTGTGTGCATGTGTGTGTGCATGTGTGTGTGTGTGTGTGTGTGTGTGTGTGTGTGTGTGTGTGTGTGTGTGTGTGTGTGTGTGCATGTGCGTGTGTGAATGAATGAAAGTGTTGCGGAAGAATGTGAAATGCCTGCGGATGCAAATGTAATGGGAAATGCCGCAGAAGGTTCGGGAACTTTCCCTGTCCTTGAACAGATCAGACTGGACTGAGACGGACGGTTTTTAGTGACGATGACGTAATAATAAAAAGTGACATATGACAGTGGTGAAGACGACAGTTAGGAAAAATGGCATAGAAAGACGTGGCGTTTCGAACTCTTGGCGTGTTATCACTGGGAGTGATTGCTGGAAGCAGTGGCATCATGGGTGTAGGGATAAGTCGAACCGTGATGACTCTGGCCTATGAAGAGAGGTAAGAGTCTGTCCTGATTTGTTCTTGGAGCAGAGATGGATGAAGTCGTTATTGTGAGCAAGTGAGAGCACGACTGGAAGGGACTAGACAAGTGAGAGCTTGTGGGGCTGTTGGCGCCTTTGAAAGCGCACTCGCCATCGCTGTACGTTTATTGCCAAGCCATGAATTAAAGATCTTCATGTAGAAAACTCCCGCCGAAGTCCTGCTTCTACTTTCCTGGCGCGAGCTGGGACGGACCGCAAGTCAGAGACCACTTACCCGCAACAAAAGCATGTGTATTTGCATGGCTTATGTGAGGAAATAAACATATGCACAAATGTGGTTATGTAGGGTATACAATGAAATGTTTACTAAATGTGTTCCTGAATTGCTTCATTAGTTTAGCTTTACTCCCAAGACAAAAAGCCCTGTGCCATTCATTCACACTATTCAGCACTCAAATGAGCTGCCACCTTCCATGATTACAAGAATGAAGTCTATACACTGTATATAACCTAAACTTCTTATGCTGTTCATGATAAAAGTACCTCTACCATAATGGAGGCAAGGCTGTGAAGGCATCACTGAGTGGCAGAATGTACAGAAACCATGCTGTCTCTGCATTCCTCCACAACATCTCTCCATCCTCCCTACCTCCAGTACAAAAAAGCAAGGCTCTTCAAGGTTGACTGATTTGCAGGCAAAAGCAAAGCTAATAGGAAAAGCAGGCATGGCAGCATTGCCATCATCATCATCATCATCATCATCATCATCATCATCACAGAAGGAATTTGAACATTCCTGCATAAGGTTGTCAATGAGACATGTCTACTTGCCTGCATGCTTTCAAATGCACAAAAAGCATGTCTATCAGTACCCAGAAATGTGTAAGTGGGGTTGCACACTGAATGCAAGCGTGCGTGCCTGTGTATGTGTATGTGTGCATGCATATATGAAAATGCTTGTGTTGTATGTGCATGCAAGCACATCTGCAAATGCTTACATAAGTGAGAATGGCTGGGTAGTAGAGCATGTATTTGTGGACAAGTCTCCCTGAAAGCAAATGCAATGTATTCACGCTATGGTAGCCTTTTCTATGGTAGCCTTTTAATAAGTTTTATGCACAATTCAGCAGGCTGGGTGGTTATATAACTAAAGCACGTGTGTTACCAAACTTGTGTATGAAAAGGAAATAAGGTAACATGGCCACACACACAACAAAGGGGGGGGGGGGGGGGGGGGGGGGGGGAGTGGGAAGGTTGGTCAAATTGAGACTGCATACATTTGTGTGCATGTGAATGTGTTTTAAGAAAAGTCATTTATACGGTAGATTCATCTGAACATAAATCAACATTTCTCTTCCAGTGAAAATGCATAAAAACAACTTATTATTAAATAGTGGTCATAGGGAAGATGGGACAGCATGCAGTTTGATGTTTAAGTTTAGGGTCAGCAGGAAACAAAATTGGTTAGTTCATTTACCATAACCACAACTTAGTAAAATTTTGGTCTAAGGTTGCAACTTCATGGTGTATCATTGTAACAATGAAACACTTGTAATGGTTACATGTGACTAACACTATTTTAATCAAAACTTCAGTGTTTCAATCTCTCTCTCCACACACACACACACACACACACACACACACACACACACACACACACACACACACACACACAGAGTACACACACACACACACACACACACAGAGTACACACACACACACACACACACACACACAGAGTACACACACTGTAATGCACTTTTTGTACACAACAACTGCAACAGCAGTTTAAATTATGTGTGATGCAAGATTTTGCAACCATTCTGTTAGCCATAAAGTTGATAAACCATGTCATCCTCACACCTTCATGTTCATGGCCCAACAAATGACATCCCTGGGATCACCTAGGCATTTGTGGTAGCCACTACTAGGTACTCCACAATGGAATTGGGTGAAGACCCCAAAGTGGGGCACACCAAGCTTCAGTGACAACCAAGAATGCAGATTTATGAAAAGTTAGTGGATGAGCGTCTCATTTTTCTATGGAAGCAGCAGAAGGTGGGTATGGCCATGGGGGATGGGGATGAATGGCATTGAAGGTGAGGGTAGGGGTGGGGGTAGGGGTGAGGGTAGGGGTGAGGGTAGGGGTGAGGGTAGGGGTGAGGGTAGGGGTGAGGGTAGGGGTGAGGGTAGGGGTGGTGGTGTTGAGAAAGATGAGTAAGGAGGTGAGTGAAGTAGGAAGTAAAGAGAGAGGAAGGAGAATGTGTGAGGCATATAGTTATTATCATATACATTTGAGAATATGTGAGAAGGTCACATTAAAAGAAAAAAAACTGCGTCCGTGCGTTTGTGTGTGTGTGTGTGTGTGTGTGTGTGTGTGTGTGTGTGTGTGTGTGTGTGTGTGTGTGTGTGTGTGTGTGTGTGCCTGCACACACATGCCCTCTCTCTCTCTCTCTCTCTCTCTCTCTCTCTCTCTCTCTCTCTCTCTCTCTCTCTCTCTTTCATGCATGGGCAAAGGATCCTCCAATATACCATAAACTATGCTAGTAGGTAGTATGCAAGCCCTTGTGTGTGAGCATGCATATGTATGTGACAAGTCTGAGAACAGATACACAGAAATGAAAGGTGATATATATATATACATGACTCTGCATTTGTGTGTCAGCCTGCGTAAGTGCTATTGTGCAGGGCCCGTATTCACAACGGCGATTTATCGGCGATTTATTTTAACTCCGATTTATCTCTAAACTCAGACGATTCCAACTGCCTGTTCCGCTCTCCCTTGGCGGAAACCAGTATATATAGCAAAGCGCAACCTAGGATCCTCTGACGAGCGTACCTTATCTAACCAATCAAGATAACCCGGGCTTAGGGGATAACTCGAGTGTTAAAAATATAAATCGCCGTTGTGAATACGGGCCCTGGTCAGTGCACATGTGATTGTTTGCATGTTCAGGAAAATCCTGTGCATGAGCATACTGAGAATCAACACTCATCACAGTAAAATATTAATAGTCATAAGGAATGGAATCCTGCCATTTCTCACATGTCCAACATGCTTAGAATAAAGTCTTGGAACCATGTCATTTCTTCAATCCACCGGAAGCCTATGGCATTAATAAAACAACCCAAACAAACCCAAACCAGAGTTGCTTTTTTCACATGTCATTGTGTCCAATGGCATTTACTGCAAAACCTTGAATCAGGGATGAAATTCACTACATGTTGTCTGAATGACCTTTGGGGATGTGTGCTTGTTGTCAAGAGGAGGATGGATCTTCCATGGATGTCCTGTGGTTGATCTCTCTTCCCCAAGTCTGCTGGCCTCAGACAACCTCTGGGAAAAGGAAGTGCGTTGTTGGGGTGTGTGAATTCTGGTGCTGGGAAAAGAGCTTGCTTTCTGGAGGAGCAGTCCCCATGGCTGTGATTTCTTCATCATCTACGGCTGGCTGGTTCAGGGGAGGCGGGACAGCTGGGGAATCACTCATGGGGCCCTGCCTCATCCCGCCTGCTGGGGGAACCCGCAGGTGATAGAGAATCCAGATCTCTCTCTCTCTCTCCTTGCCAATCCCCTCCCACTCCACCATCCCCCTTTCCCTCCCCACCAGTCCCTCTCACACTTTTAATTAGCTCTTTCTATCCATCCTCCCTGCTAGAAGATGCCCATCCCCAATGCCAACTCTGTTGGGTTTGTAGGTTGTGGATAAAACCAGGCACCTCCTTTTCAACCTTTTGTAAACTGCTGTCACCTCTCTGCAATTTCTTTTTCTTTTTTTACTCCCTCTGGTTCTTCTGCTTGTACAGTTCTTCAATATACCCCTTAGTCTGTTATTGCTCCTTAGTAATTGCCACATTGAATTGCTTTATAATTGTCTGAGGCTACCATTTCCTCCTCCTCCTCCTCCTCCTTGTTTAAAGATTCAGGACCTTTTACTATTACTAATATTACTTAATTAAGCTTATATGTGAAGTATTTGTGATTGTGTTCCAGAACAACCCGAGTGATTCTTCTTGGAATAGATCATAAGTGACAGTGCTTCAGGATTAGCCAATGAAAACCAGTTTGAATAAAAATATTGGGACTATGCTTTAGAGTGGTTACTAAATTATCTGAAATGTGAAGTATGTGTGACTATGTTCAAATGACCCACATGATTCCATCTGGAGTGGAACATGAAGTGACTGTGCTTCAGGCAGAGGCAAAGGAGCATGCTGGAATTTGAAGCAACTAAATCAAAAACTTTTCAACACCAGCTTGACCTCAAACACTGCTTGTGACTATGCTCCAGTAGGCATGATGATGTCATTCATTAATACCATATCTGTAAGTGTAAGGAAATTGGCAACAATGCTCTATTCAAAAAGCAAGTGTAGGTTCTGACACTCTGCAAGATGATTCACGTCTTCGCAGACCCTGAAAGTTACTTGAAAAATTCTTATACTGATAAGGAACGAAATTAGAGTGAAAAATAGTGCTTATCAAATCCAAGCCCAATTCATTTATATGAAAGAAAGTTAAACAGTTTGTGCCTTTTAACTTTAGTTGAAAACAAGTACCTCAGAGTACAATATTAGTTCAGGGCTTGATTTGTGTAAGGATAAGTTGAAATAGGTAATCATGTGTACTATACAAATTGATGTCACAGCTACACAGCTGGTATTTATTGATTGCAATATATATCCAGCAGTCATCAGGTACTGCACTATCTCAGTCATCTAAAACCATACAGCTGCCACCTCACACTCACTGATAAAGCATTGATGATTACAGACCATGTGTTCACAACAGGTGCAGGAGACATCTGACTCCATCCTGATAACTCAATTGCTTTTGATAATCATTTGTTACACATACAGCTTGACTGCTCTGCTCTGCTCTGATACATACATGTATGATACACACTGTTTTGTTCACACAAAGCCCCCTACAGCATTTACTTTCTAGTTTCTACTTCATCCAAAAACTTTAAAAAAATTATTTGTAAGTAATGAAGCTTTTGTCTTTCCAGAACTAATACAGTGAGTGCGAGGTACTTGGACAGAGGAGTGAAGATTCCCTTCCTACCTCACTACAACAAATACAAATACCAAAGTAGAAGTGCAAGGACACTACTGTGTAAGGTATCTAGGGCCTAGTCTGAGGAGTACACGCTCTTATTTACTACACATCTATTCATAACAAACGAACGCATTGCTCTCGACAATTTTTCACATCCAAGCCGATGGGACGGAGTGGCGGGTACCAACCCACTACACCCATTCTCACTACCAACACACCACGAGGGAGGGGAGACCAGTTTCAGCGATGGTCGACAGACACCAGTAACAGAGATGTGTGCCACTACACGTACACCTCTTTGCTTCATCCCAGAGCTGATCCTTCACTGTCCGAGTGCACACGCGTGGAGTCCCAGGGCAGCCAGGTGCAGTGAGGTGGAGTGTGCACGCCATGTGCTCTCGATCTCTCCCTCCCTCCCTCCCTCTCCTGCCCTAGACCGTCCCATGCGGGGAGAAGCAATCGGACTCGGAGGACATGGTCCCGAGTGCAGAGATTTCCACTCCCTTCTCTTCCCCCTACATCGATTCCTGCACAACCCACAGGGCCTGGTCGCGCGATGGGGCGCGAAGAGTACACACATACCGCCACACACTCGACCACGAACCCGCCAGAGAAGGCCTGGGTACACAGAGGCTGCAAGTCGCCCCGTATCGGACAGCTATCGCGCTGTCAACAACAATCACCGCAGCAAACTTTCGCACGCACCCTTCGCAGCCGAGTCGACACACACAGCACACATCAACACAACCGTCAGAGAATTGGACAGCAAGAATTACTGTGCAATCGGACATAGAATCTGCGTACTATATACACGCCGAGCAGACAGATCGAAGGTGCACGCACCAAAATAAAGGAGCACCTCCGCGGAGGTGAGAGATAGGAGGGTTGCAAGGGGGGTTAAAATGAGGGAAAGGGGGGTGGGTGTACTCACAGCCTCTTCATCCATAACTTGAGATCCTTGGGCAAAGACACGAGGCCTTTACGGCTGCAGTCTACGAAGTATCCCAGACTGTCGCATGTCTCCGCTCTCGCCGAGTAGCTCCAATCCCACACAACAAAAGCAGCACAGGCGTAGAGCAAGGCGGCCGCCATTTTGGATCGGGGCCCTCTGGCCCTCATTCGCGGTGGCGAGTTTGGCTCTGTCCCGCCGCGATCACCGTTGTAAGGCAGGTGGGACAGTCTCTGGCGGCATGGCCGCTCGCGGTACTCCCTCGTCAGGCGCCTCTGCGTCCGGACTTTCTCCGTGGCGTGGCTCCTCCAGAACTGTCACATCGGTAGTGGTCTCCCGAATAGTAACACGACCCTCACCTCCCACGTTTTGAGTGAATACATTCCTCAAAGAAACCCAGCGCGCTCTGATTGGTCGAGAGGTGTCACGTGCGGCATATATTAACACCCGGAGGTTTGAAATGCAAAACATATGATCACATGGGGCAAATTGAATGCTAAACGCCGGGTTTCGGGGTGCGAAAAGCATTTGTTTGATCAAGACTGCCAATCGCTAGCGTTTTCCTATGTTTGTGGAGGCGAGTAGGCGTTACTTCGCACGTCGTTCACTATCTCCCGGAGGATTTTCGCCTTCGCATGGCCGATTAGGCACACACCATCAGCGGACCCATGGGCAGAAGTAAGGCTTTTCGTGTGCGTGTCAATAAAAGTACTTCGGGGCGAGAATATTGTGACAGGGATGGAGTGCGACGTATACATTCTTTCCGTCGGCGATGGAGAAAATGTCTTCACCGCTAAATGTCGAGTTTGAGGCGGGAGAAGCTAGGTGTGGGAAGTTAGTGCGCTGTCGTCTGCTCGCCACTCTCGACGCGTGACAGCGCTGGGCAGGCAGCTGTGGGAGGGAGTAGCGGGAGTGAGGGGGGTCGGGCCTCTGCCCACGGCGTTGCAGGAAAGCAGCCCGCTCCTTTCCCTCTCCCCCCCGGTCCTTATGGGCCGCACGTGTGGGTCCCACACTGTTCAGGCGGGCTGAATCACGTCTGACTTCCCTCTTTACCGTCTGGTTCGAATCTGAGGATCGAAAAATGTTTTCCACAAAGCAGTCCCCACCAAGGCATTTTCTCCATCTACGCACACACACAAATTCCGAAGCGAAATTTTTATCTTGATTCTTTTGTCCGGAGGCACGCAAAAGTTACCTGTCAGTCTGCAAAATGTACGAATGATACTGCGATGGAATTTGACGTGGATGAGGGGAAAAAATCAACTTCTGCGATCACGCGTAGCACATGTCGGATCTGAGGTGGCTCCGTACCATTGTGTTCAAATTGTTGATTCAGAAAGCGGTAAATGGGGACTATTAGGCTGGTTTTTCTCTGTTTTTTTCTTTCTTTCTTTCTTTGCGTCGTTCTTATTTTCTTGGTGCTGCTTGGCCCACATGGCGGCAGTGTAATTCTGGGATGGTTGACTCACACGATGTTGGTGCAGTTAGGAACCTGCGTCTGAAAAGTAAAACGAAGTAAAATGAAATATTAAAAATTATGTCACACGCTGATGTTTGCAGCAGGGCATAGATCAGATGCTGTGAGACTTTTCTGGAAAATTCATTTTTATGTGGTAGCAGTGGTGGCTGTAGCAATCAAATATATAAATGGCGCCCAGAACACTGTTTTGTCCTAAACAGTGTGGCCCGCTGATTTGACTAGTATGGTGCGCAAAATAAAGCACAAACTTGTCAATACAAAGTGTCTAAGTCTCTTTACGTTTGACATAATTTCTTGTATTTCAGGAATGTTTCTTTGCAATTATTTTTCTCTTCTTCTCCAAATATTGTCACATGGTTTTCAAGACTGCATTATTACGAGTCCAAAACTATGATGAATCATTATTATGTTATTAGACTGCTTTAAACTTTGCCGCTCAAGACTGCGTCTGCAGAGCCATCAAAGGACCCCCAGAAATGGGAGCGGAACCGGTCATTCTTGAAGCAAGGGACAACGAAAGAAGAAGAAGAAGAAGAAGAAGAAGAAGAAGAAGAAGAAGAAGAAGAAGAAGAAGAAGAAGAAGAAATATTCCTTTTAGCTCACCTACCTCTAAAGCAA